>WYDF02003089.1:0-14024 GCA_009867245.2 Adranes taylori
TTCTTGCTACGGTGTCATCTTTCAAAATGTCTATGTTCATATCTCCCATTATTATCGTGTTTTTGTATTTCATTAACTTTCCAAGTGATTGTTAAAATCTTCTATTCTACTTAATTGTGGTCTGTATTAAGTTATAATTTTCAATCTTTTCTTGTTTATTAGTTCTACTATTATTGTATTAAATTCGATCCTTTTATTTTGAATAATGCTGTTAATGCTGTAGTTTATTGTGTTTATAGATACTCCTCCTCCTCGTGTACTTGTTCAGTTATATATGACTTCGTAGTCTGGCAGATTAAAATATTCAGTTTCATTATCATTGATCCAAGTTTTTGTTAATGCTGAAAAATGTGGTTTCTGAATCTTTGTTAAGCATACGATTTCATCAAATTTGTTTCGTATGCTCCTGATATTGAGTTGTATTATTTTTATATTGTTCATAATTTGTGTTGTTTTTCTGTAATTCTGCAAATCTATATGCTGGTTTTATTAATGATTTATTTTTAAATGTTTCAATGTTTATTTACTTATGCGTTCACTTAATTCTATTTCATTTTTTATTCTAATGGTTTGTTGTCCCTCTTCTTTCCGTACATAAATGTGCCCATATTTATGCCAGATGTATTTATAGTTCTTTGTTTTAATGCATCAATGTTTTTTTGAAAAGTTGCTGAGAGTCTGGGGTTAATTCTTCGTTGATTTAGATGCGTTTCTCATTATTAAGCTCTATGCCAGCTTTTTGAAGACTAATTTGTGTCTTAGATTGTTTGGCTTTAATAAATTCCATCTTCTTTTTTATCATTGAATTTTATTCTAACTATTGGTTGACTTCTTGTTTCTATTGTTTGAATTCCCTCGATGTCATCAAGATTACTATTTTGTGTTACATAATTTATAAGTTTCATTACCTTTGTTTTTTTTTTCTAATTTTTCATAATTTATTTCCCTTCAGCTTGTTTCAATTTATTAATTTCTTCTTGCATTACTTTCGTTTCTTTTCTGATTTGATCAATTACTTCTGTTAATTTGGGATTTTTTTCCTTTTCTTCTTCATATCTTTCATTTATGAAGTCCATTGACTCCTTCATTTCTTTTATATCATTTTTAAAACCCCATATATCATTACGTAACGCTTGAATAATTTCAATTAATTTCTCATTTTCTTCTTGTATTCTTTGATTATTATGTTTCAGTTCAAATTTGCCGCTTCGTCTATTCGTCGTTTCTTTTGACTCGTATTTGGAATTTATTTAAGCGCTAGATTTAAATTTAGTTGCATTTTGTTTTGTTTTAAATTTCGCATTCTTAATTGTGGAAATCGTACACTGCTGTCATCGTCGCTGACATTTTCTTCATTAACCTCTTTATTTTTACAATTTTCGCACCTCCAATTTTCATAGTTTTCCTTGTTTTTAGTTGTGAATAATGTTTTACCTGGTAATTGACAACATGTCTGATGGAACCATTTATTGCATTTTTCACTGCACTGTACACTGAACTGCGTTTTAGTTATTTTTTGTGAACACTGAACATACGTGTTTATTCTTGGGCGCCATATCTAGTAGTTGTTTTACAACTGCCTGCCTACAGTTGTAAAGAGAGTAGCGCTGAATTATTATTATTTTCCTCCAATCTCAGTCTCAGTACGTGTTAAGACTCGGACCGTGGTAGGTAAAATGCCGTAAGACAAGTTCTAACATAAGACAAACTAACAATTCTGTTAAAAGTATTGGAAACCATTGCAAGGTAAAAAAGTTAAGTGGTTAGTGCCACCTTTTACACCTGGAATCATTCAGACGTCATTTATTTTTCACAATCAAAATAAATTACATAATAAAGAGAAAATTTTTCTATTGGAATATATAGGACCTTACCATGGTGTTAGTGACTGCATAATTCGTCAGAGTAAATTAATTATTAACAAGGTTATTAATCAGGATAATTGAGATGTTCAATATTATCAATTTATTAGTAGTCACTAGTTTAAAACCTATAGGAAACACAATTGGAAGAGAGCGTGTGGAATGGGCGAGGATAAGAGATCCGATCATTTTCCTGTGGAGACAGGGTGGAGGTTAGAGAGAATGGAAATGAGGGAGGAAAATTGTTTTGTGTGTGTGGTGTTGCGGAGTTTCTGGGAATTTTGAAATGTGATGGTATATTTTGTATTGCAAATGTTGCAACATTCGCGTCAATCACGACCAATGAAGGACAGTTTTACAACATTTAAACATAAGGGGAATTCAGCAAAATCAATTTACGCTCACCAAAGCTTGTTGATGACGCATTTGGGAAATACTTCACGTAAGTCATCCCTTTCTGGAAACTTCAGAATGACCATTTTCGGATATTTCTCGAGAAATATACTAACAATAAAATTCCTGATGAATCTACATTGCGCAAAAACTATTTCATTGGTTGTTATAACGACTTTTGTTTAAAATGTGACGTTTCGGTGAATAAAAAAAAAATGAGTTTCTATAGATGAAACTAGCGACACAGGGGATCACTATATAACCAGCGTGATCGTCAGTGTTTTATCTGAAGACAAAGAAGAGTCTACAGAATCATTCGTGCTGACAATTGAAGAACTTCCGAAAACCAACCATGAAACAATGCCTAAATGTTTTAATGAATCTATGAATCTTATTTGGCCGAGTGGAATAAAACACGATAATGTACTCTTATTTGTGAGTGACGCAGCACCTTACATGATAAAAGCAGGCAAAAATTCAAATATTTTATCGAAAGATAATTCACGTTACCTGCCACCGTTGGCTGAAACTGGCTAAGGACAAAAAACAAAAAAAGATATAAACAGTTTAATTTCCACTGTGAAGAAGATTTTTTTTTAAACACCAAGGGACTTCAATTATTCAAAGAAATTAATACAGGCTTTCCCCTACCTCCTCAACCAATTGTAACCAGGTGGGGGACATGGTTGTCAGCTGCATTTTACTGCGCTGAAAATCTGCAATCGTTGAACACACAGTAAATTGTTTTGTTGAAGATGAAAGCGTAGCTATCAGTGATCTTTGAATCTTTGAAAATCTGCAATCTTTGACACTTAATTGTTTTGTTGAAGATGAAAGCCTAGCTATCAGTAAAAGTAAAGAAGTGCTAAAATTAAAAACAATATAAAATGACCTTGTCTATATAAGTTCTAATTTTAAAAAGATTGCAAGGCTCAATGAAAAGTTGGAAAAAACGAATGTTGCTCTCACAAGTACTTTCGAAGAAATACTATCATTCCTCTTGAAGCTTAAATAATATCCAAGTAAATTTGGACAAAAAATCTACCGAAATTTTCAATTTTACTACGATCAAAAACAAGCTTATTTCGATTCACAATGAAGAAACGGAAGAAGAAAATGATTTTTAATTTAAACTTGGTTTATTTTAAACTGTATCATCTCTGGGGTTTTGTGTATTTAAAAACGTTAGTAAATATACTGCGTTTTTAATAAATATTCCACTTATTTGTTAAATATCATATTTAAATATTTGCCATAAATAAATATCCGGACCCTAGTTATAACTAAATATGCAGGATTAAATATTAATATGTTTTTTGGGGTTTTGTTCCAGTGTTGGAGTAATATGTTATTTGAATGTACGTATTTTCAAAGGTACTTAATTTAGTTTTTTTAATTTTAAGGTCAAAGTCAGTCAACACGCGGTCCTATACCTATTGGTGTACCTATCCCACCAGATTTACATCCAATACAATTAAATAATGCGCATAATCAAAACTCATCGGATATGTACACATCAAATACAGCATCAACGAAAACCAATTCATATGGATTCGACGATGAATCCAGCTTGGATGTATCATCGCCCAGGGATAATCATTCGCCCTTGGTAAGTGTTTATTCGTTGAATAGAGCATTTTATGATTTTAAATGATAACTTGATTTAAAATTATTAAAAGTATGTAAGACATATCTGTTTCTTCTAAAGCAATCGAGAATTAGTACAAAAAAATGTAAATAAGATTTTTTTATTTCAGTTCACATACACGAATTATTATTTTTCTAGTGAACAAAAGGGTAGTTGTATGTTACACTTTTGTGGCTCTTAACAAGAGGGTAGTCAAGTTACTATGGAGCCTATCGTTAGATCAACTTGAGCTGAGTAAAACACACCTGTCTAATACTAACTAGTAAATCTCTTTATTTAACAATTAACAACTGATAAACTCTATTTCTTATAATAAGCCATCAGTTTATATAGTAAAAAATAAATAACGATTAAAACGTGCTATATTAACAAAATACATGATTAGTGCATAGCGTACTGCTTTACTCGCGCGCTATTAGGTGTAATTCAATATGTTATTATTTTCTTCAAATACTTGCAAGTAATATATCAACCTATCAACCTGACCTTAAAATGCTCATGCACTGCGTTAATTAATACAAAAGTACGTTTCTCCGATATCGTTAGACACATATTATTTTGATAATAATTGAAACGCCATGCATGTTAATACTAATTGTTTAGTTTGCAATTTTGCTCAAAACTAATATTTAAATATCTTTTAATAAATTTAAAGTTGATGAATATTTAATTTAGACGAAATCTTAAAAATAGCAAATTAAACAGATTTCATCTTAGGTATTAGTGCTTGATCCTGTTGTATAAATAGAGGGCTACTTTATTAAATGGCGTACAAGAATAAGCACATAGATATAAATAACTTTAACCATTAATGAATAATAAATCCTACAGGCTTTCTTTTGTGCCTGGAAAGTTGCAGATTCTTTTTGCGAGATATTAGGGAGCATCCAGTCTGTGGACCGGATATCCAAATATCTCACTGAATAATACTTTCATTTTTACAGATATCAAATGTTTAATACAACTTTAAGCGAAAGTACCGTGGAGTATGAGGGCCTCATTCTCACGGTACCTCCGTAAATAAAATATTCCTATAAAATAAAATATGTATTCCTATAATTTCAATATTTTTTAATTTGAAATATTCTTTATTATTTTTTTTTAAATAAAATTATATGAAATTAACAAGTTAAAAAATATTCAATATTTTTTTCCTGTTTATAGCTTGAACATCTAGAAAAATTATCAACTTTTTGAACAAATTTATCTTCATAATCGTATTGGTTGTCTCTGATCATTTTGATAAACATTATATAGGCTGTTACATAGCGTTGTGCTCATGGAACTTACATTTAGATACCTCAAGCGATTAAGCGTCATTTTTTATCTTTAGTTTGGAGTGTTTCCTAAAATGAAAGACTCGGATCGGGAGAAATTACTGCGAAAACGTGAGAAACAAAAGGCGAAAGATGATTCCAAATTAGAGAAACGTCGTTTGAAAGAAGAGAAATTTCGAAAAGTCGTTGATAAAGAAAAGGATCGCGAAAAGAAGAAACAAGCTAAATTAAAGCAGAAGTCTATGTCCACCGGTGGAACACCTACACAACTTGCCGATTTTATTCAGGTATAATATTTGATGTTAAGAAATTTACAATAATAATTATAATAATCAATAATCATTACAGTCGGACAAGGATTATGTGCCATTATTTTTGGAAAAATGTGTCAAATTTATTGAAAGTGAAGGGTTGGATTCAGAAGGCATTTATCGAGTTCCTGGTAATAGGGCACACGTGGATCTTCTGTTTCAAAAGTTTGAGGAAGGTAATGAGGTTTAATGAAAACAGTTCTTAATTATTTGTTGTTAATTGGCAATTTTTACAGACCCAAATGTTGATATATGTCAGTTAGATGTTCCTGTTAATGCTGTTGCAACAGCTTTGAAAGATTTCGTTTCAAAGAAGTTGCCTCCAATCTTTGAAGAGGATGTTATCACTGAATTAGAAGATATAGCCGGTATATATATATAAATATTTTTTAATTTTGGCTTAAATATTCGAATGAGTAAAACAACTTTTAACTCATAACGTAACATATTTTAATTATATATGTGTAATTAACATAATATTTGCAGCTTCAGGTTTATTCTTTAATATTTTTTATAGGTACGAGAATCAAAAGTATGTCAACACTTATAGGCATTGAAGTCAAAACTGATAGAAGTTGTCGCTTACTTGCGTTGCGTAGCATGTTAGACAAATTACCCTCAATAAATTTTCAAGTTTTAAAGTTTGTTTTTCAACATTTTGTGAAGTAAGTATAATAAGTATCATCTTAGTTATCTTGAATTAATTTAAAAAACGATTTAGTAGGAAGCTATACAATTTCATATTTGTTTTTCCAGTTACTACTGTTATTAGGTGCATATTTCAAAATACCAAAGGTAATTTTGCGACATTTACACTTGAATCAGTTAGAAAGGTATGGAATATAAAATGTATTGTTTAAATGTAACATTACATTTAGTAATTTACAATGTTACACTACAAATTAAAATGCCAATAATCTTAGGACATAACATTGAGTAAACTATCTGCTGTTATTAATTTTAATATATTACAATTCGAATATGCAATGGCACCCTGAGGCATCCCAACCT
This sequence comes from Adranes taylori, assembly GCA_009867245.2. NCBI lineage: Eukaryota > Metazoa > Arthropoda > Insecta > Coleoptera > Staphylinidae > Adranes > Adranes taylori. The sequence continues at coordinate 6,503 of WYDF02003089.1, forward strand.
TAACCGTTATTTGATCTGAGAATCTTCCAGTGAGAATCACCTTTTAGCTTTATACACGTTCCAACCAATTCTCGAAACATTATTTCCACTTTGAATATGGCATCTCAGAAATATAGTATCTAAACGCTTCGATAGCTTCTTGAGTTGATGAAAATCTCTGTTCATTTAACTTTTGTTTGCCATTCGGAACCATAAAGAAGTCTTTAGTGATAAATCAGGTGAATACGGACACTGAGACTTGAATTTGATGTTTTCTCCGTCAAATAATCAATTGTTAGCAAGAATTTGCTGTATATCATACAGTATTAAGTCTTATCAATGCTTTAAAGCAATGGCTGCTGTATGTCAAATACAATTGAAGGAACAAAAAGTCATTTGCTTGTAAGTATTTCGTGAGCGAACAACTCTTGGATTCAGTTCATTTTAAAACAGTTTGTTTCCGGCTCGTACGGTTGTATCCAAGATTCTTCTTGCACGCACTTTGAAGTTGCGCACTTCGCGAATTTCTTTGCACCAATTATACAGCCTCGTTTTGAGCTTCGGTTAATATATGAGGAATCCATCGGAAATTTCTTTTTCACACCTAAATGTTTATACAAAATCGAATGTACTGTATGCAGTCCTTGACATGTCTAAGGACGTACGACAGCGATGAAATTCTACAAACCCATTGTAAGTAGATGGTGCAAATAAATGGCTTATCTGATGGTGCTTCATTGCCAGAAAGTTGAACGAAGTTTAGTAAAACCTTACTAAACCTAGTAAAATTTCCATATTCACTAAACCTTGCCTGTAAATAAATTATTCGATCGATTTCTGAGTTATCACCGTTTTGGAAATAACAAATGTCAAATTTTACGAAAATTGTAATGTTATCTGGATAGGGAATCTGGCTAGTGATCATTTCTAAAAAAAATACAAGGCGGTCTTCGTAGTTGGTTTTTGGAAATTAATTTATCTGCACAGATCCCATATCTCAAATTTATCCTGAGTAGTACTCTGAAAATCAATATTGTACTCACATTGAAAATCAAAATTGATATCTTGAAAGTAGCAGAAGGCGATCTGTACAGCGAAATAGACAGTATCCATATGTTTGACTTTTATCCCGCAGAATTCATTAAGATTTCTTTGAATAACACAACAATCTCTGTATTCTTCTTAAATTCAATATTACGTTTAATTAAAGTTATTGTATCCCCATGCAAAGCATTAGAACTGCAAAAATAATTGGCTTAAATAATTTCTATGATAGATGTTGCAAAATTATCATAACTTACTATTTCAATTTTCTTATTCTTTGTTTTATTAAATCTTCTTAATGTAAATGTCAGTGAAAAGTATTTTATCTGAATTTTATACATATCTGTTAACATCTATTTTTGTAAGTATATTATGTAATAAGTTTCCTCGAAAATGAATATAAATGCCTTTCTTAAAATAATATCATTTGACTTGCGATAAAATAATATGATTTATTGAAGTAGAAAATAAAAATTATTTACGACTAACTACACTTGGAAATTCTTATAGTAACGTATAATTATAAAACTAGTTTTTATGACCTGCTTATTGAAGGATTGAAAAATTTTATTTTATTTTATATTTATATTCTCATGTAGCAAGATGAAAACGTCAAATTAATGTTTTCTAATGAGTGTAGCCGTAAATAAAATAATAGTAATAAGTAATAAAGGTAGTAAAGTTAATATTTATGTCTAGATTGGTGTATATGGGCACGTAACTCTTTTTTTGAAACTTATATTTAGAAAAACCACAGCATAAAGTCGTCTAAATTTAAAAGTGCATAAAAATATTACATTATATAGCATAAAAATATTACATTATAGCTAATTTACTATCTGAATTCAAATGCAATGCGTTTTATATAGCAAAAAACTTTTCATTTCTTATACAGATAATCCTCGTAGATTACGAAAGATACGTTCCAGAGAAGGTCGAAATTTCGTAATTAAAGGGAGATTAAAAAATCATCTTAGAGTATGAAAAACACTGTATTAATAATATAAACATTATTAACATGAAAAGAAATGTTTTATGTAGCATACAAGTAATGTTTTATGTAGTATAACATTAAAAAGAAACTGAAAAAAATATTTAATTTAATCACTTTTTTCCGCGTTGCAAAAAAGAATTGTGTGCTTGCTGGGCCTGCTACGTTTATTGCTTAAAATTTGTCGATAACCGTCAAATAATCCGTCACAACCACACTCTACAACACTTATTCGCGTCGTAATCTTCTAACAACTCCATGCACTGATTGTGAAGAGAAAGGCCTTTTTTGATGATTTTGACAGTTAAATTTCGCACAGGAACAGGTTATAAGCCGTCATTTTCTAGGGACATAGTATGGCAGCTCATTTCCTGCAACTCTTTATTCGTTAAAGACTCGCCGTATGATTTCAGCAAAGTTTGAACATCATCTATATCAACACATTTAATGCTTCTGGAAGTAGCTAAAATACTAATATCTTCGATGATATTTTGAGTATCGTTTTCGTAATTGATGTTAATTTCGCTGAACAACTTCTTCCAAACACCCTTCAGACATTTCACGCTTTGACGATGTTTCTTATAGTTTTCATAATACTAAATTGTTTCCCTCAAATTCGCATGGCATCTGTAGATGGCTTTTAGAATAACCTTTCATAGCACGACTCTGATTGATAAAACAACAATGGTTTCAATTTGAGTTCTTCAGATGCATTTCCGCCGAGATGAAGAGAAGAAAATGATTCTTGGCTGCTATAAATCCAGAAGCAGTTATTTTTTCAGCAGAGATTTGGGTGCTCGCAGGCGTGGAGTTTCGATTTAGGTCCTCTTATCCATTTACTTGTTGAATTCTCCATTTCTGTCATCAAAACACTTCTGGTTCGCGTAACTGTGGTGGCTGTAATCGGAATAACACTTTAGACAGCTTTTTCAATTTTCTTTTCTTTGCACAATTGCTCCCCCTGTAGCCTCAGGTAATTTGAAATCCCTTCACTTAAATACATGTAAATCGAAGCATAAATGCGATAATGAACTAACGAAACGATAATAGCACTCACTTAGCTCTATAACGAATTCGTACTCACCGGGATCGCAATCAGCGTAGGTTCCTGTATATTAATATTATACTTCATAACTATTACTATGTAGTCCTTATTAAAAAATAATGTATTCATGAACCGATACAATCGATTGAACTTTTTCTTTAGAGTGGCGGAGAATTCAAAATTCAACAGCATGGATAGTAAAAATTTAGCGATTTGCTGGTGGCCGACATTATTGCCGATCGAATTTAATGATATGGGTCACTTCGAACAGATGCGTCCGTATCTCGAAGACATCGTCCAAACGATGATTGACCAATATCCGTTCCTTTTCTGTGGAAAGGAGGCGTTTGTTATGGTTTAAATATTTTGAGTTTTTGTTCAGAAAAATATTCCAATGTGAATAAGAACCAGCAGGAAGAAACAGAAAACACATCTTATGCTTATCGCTAGGTTTTCTTTTTATGTGGGCACGCAATATAAACTAATATTCGTCTAGCGCACAAAAGTATATATTTCGTTTTTCAGTGCATATATATTTTATAATTTTTTTATGTGTGGTACTTTTATACTAGATTTATGTTAATGTTATTGCATACAAATTTTCTTCATAAGATCTTCTGGCATTAGAAAACGTTTTATTCAAATTATTGTTGGGTGTATAAGTAAATAGAAACTAATAGCTTGGAAGTGGGTTAGAACAAATATAGATGGCACCATGCTACATCAAAATGTTTGCGAAACAAGCCAGTTTTGTTATCATGATAGCTTGTCATTTCGAAAGAATGATAGAGTTGATTCAAAGAATTAAATTGTTTTAAGTCACTTTATTGAACTTTAACTTACATTTAATTAACTTTAACGCTATTTTAATAAAATATAATAAATATAAAAAATTATGATGAAACATGAATTTATTTCTTTCGATCAGTTCGTGTATTGTTATAGTTAAGTGAATAATTAGAAAAATCTTACATGCGTGTATCTAGATTCGAAGCCATGTTGCATTGACTATATTGTTACACTTTTAATTGACGCTATGCGCGCAGCAGTGAACTAAGCTCAAAATTGACATTTTGAGAAAATCGTGATTGAAAATTTGTCTTACATTTGATACAGCTGTTCATTGAGAATAATAATTATAAAAAAGCAAAGTACTACCTTATGTTCATAATAAACAATATACTTAAAAATTAAAAAAAAATAATGTGGGTTAGGCCAGTGCTACAATTATTAAAATAATTGCATTTAAGAAATCATGTTGGTTACACCATTATACTATTAATCAAATAATAACTACATGTTTTAAATTAACTTTATTTAGTATTACGTTACAAAATAGGTAACATATAAAGAAAAGAATAAATAACCAAAATTTATTCTTATACTAAAGTTAAATTATCTTCCTCAGCTTATTCTTCTGAGTACAGCACTTCTAATGAGTTCTCCGTTTTTAAATTTCTGTAAAAATTGTGGTGAATAGGTGGTATAAAAGGAACGACATCTTTCTTGTTTTTCATATCAATTTTATGCCCATTAGGATACAGGCTACTGATCTGATCATCCTTACAACTATTTACAGAATTTCTTTTTGCAATATTCACAGAAACAAATAAAACAAAATATTGTTTGAGTATTTATAAGAAATACAGAATGGATAAAATTGTTTGAAACGAAGCCACTGTATCTTTAGCCACTCTACTTTCGATTTATTGGGAGGTTTCCGATTTCTTATATTATTTTCTAAATATGCGTTCGGATAAAAGTCATTTGAAGACATCTTAATTATGTTAATGGTTTTTTTTCTAGCTGATTCTATAACTTCGTCCCAAACATCCGGAACAAAAATGTCTAAAGATTTTCCCTTGTTTTTCCACCAATCCGAAATCTTGATCGTAGATAGAAGTGGCCACTTACTAAAAATTTGTGATGAATTTCTTTCACAGTGCTTACATTAGAAGAGATAAAGATGCCATAAAGCTGCCATCTGTATGTTCCTGTTTTGCCCCCTTCCTTCCCACTCCCATACTGATCAGAATACATAATTAATTTTTCAGTTTTGTCAAAGTTGTTTATATAATACAGAACGCTAGATCCTATCTCATGGGGTCCTCTGGAAGTAACAGATTCGTTCCATATATACAAAAGAATTGATTTGTACCTAGGTTATGTACTCCGAGACAGTAGGTCCATTTGATTTGGCATTATTCCCATCTCTTATCATATCAACCGCTTGCACACTCCGCCTTTCTTTGATGCAAATCCTGTTCACGTTGAAGTTGCCTTTTACTGTATTCGTCTGTTAAAAATTTTAGTTTATATCCAAATAAATCGAACCTCTTGTATGAGTCACTTATCGGAGCATGAAAAATAAGATTGCATTTTTTCAAAAATACTTCTCTAAAGATGTAGATAGATACAGGCGCTGCATTTTCAGTATTTTCTTTCTCTTTCCTATACAGTTCATAGAGCTTTCCGACAGCTAAATCTGGTGCTAAGTACTTTCTATGAGGGTTTTTATATCGAGAGTAATGCATGTCATATGTAGGATTTTTTGTTTTCAACTTTGGTCATTTTTTCGTCTGGAGTTTTATTCAAAGACTATTGCTTTCCTCTCTTATCTACTGGTGCAGGTAAACCATCTTGTTTATTAGCCAACACCCGAGTGATTCTACCATCAGAAACTTGATAATACATTCCCAAACAAGTTCTTACAGACTCATTTTTTCGCCAACATCATTTACTAAAAATTACACACGCGTCGTTTCAGGCCTCGAAGACGTTTTAGTATAAGTTCTTACCTTATTAACAAGTTCAACCAAAGAAAAAAGATAACTGTTCCACAATCTTGGAATAAATATTTATTCCTAGTATATGCTTCCAACAACTAATAAAAATTAAATTAATTAACACAAGAATTAGGGCCTAACCTCAAAGTTGAAAACATATTTTGTAAACAAATTTCAAATATTATGTATCTTTTAAAATTTTATACCTTCATATTCAGGAGAAGTACAATCCATATTGATGCTATTCTAAATAGATTTTACAATAATTTATAAATAAAATCACTTGTTTTTCACATAATTCTCGCATATACCGTTTTAAATTATCAAATATCACTTGACGGAACAGTGGCCTAAACCGGGATAGGCCAGTGTTGCATTCACCTAGAAATCAAACCACAAAATGCAAAAAGCAACTTTAGTGTTGTTATCTAGCGATAAATAGCAAAAGGTTGCTTATGTCATTCTTACCTCATAATTTATGGTGTTAGCAATATAGGTATGTAATATATGACAAACTCAATTTTAGTGGGTTAGGCCACTATTGCGCTGATAGCCTCAATTAATTACTTTCAATTAGAATTATTAAAATCGCGTAGCAGTAACACTGTGCGTACCTAATTTTGAATAATGAATGTTATTTAAGGTAAGGTAATTTTGAATAAGCTGCTGGTTATTCAAAATGTTGGCTTAAACCCCCCTCCCCGACTAGAACTGCACAATAGTACGACCGTGAACTTGTCTTCCTTAGAGTGGAATGCACCAGTTTTTCTGTTGAACGCCTACTTTCGGATTCTAAGAGTTAATACGTTTTTCTCGAATGTAATACAACTTTACTGGAGTTTCAATTTATTAGAATATTATTTAAGTAACCTGCTTGCATCTAGATTCTATTTAATTCAATCCTTTATTTTTTGGTACGTGGTCATATATGATAATTTAAGCAATGAATCTGGTTCTAACCCTTTGCAACGTGGGCGTTAGGTCATTAGTACATTGAGCGCACGCCAGTCATAATCGCGATCCGCAAAGTTAACTTTTTATGGAAAACAATGTGAATCAAGAGAGTGCATTTGATATGATTGATAAGTGCACTTATATAGCGTGTTTAATTCTTCTGCGTGTTATGTTTTCATACTAGATTTCCTTCATCCTCATTTCTTGAGGTTATTTCTTCAATTCATGGGAATCCTAATTTACTGATTTATTTCGCTCTCTCCAATGAATCAATATCGTCTGGAAAAGAATGATCAGTCGAGCAGTTGAAGTACTTAATAACGCTTCCAGTTCGATCGATCGATAAGACAGCCGATAATAGTCTTAATGGCTCGCAATTTGTACCTATCGTTGTCAAATATCAATGATATATTGTATAATGTTTCTGTAAAAAGAGCTTTTTCATGTTGTTTGTGTTTGACTGTTTCCTCTATTCTTGAAATGTGAAAGAAAGACTGCAATTTTTTATTTGGTGTTAATTGTTGATTGTAAATTTCTTTGTTAGCTCAAACGATGTCTACATTAATAAACATTCTCGTAATTTTTCACACAAAGCAAATATTTATCGGAAACTTGCAAGTCCTTTGAGCTTGCGAGTCTTTTAGATAATTGTTTTTTTTTTATTTTAAGATAAAAATCTCCCAGCCAAACGACTTAATTAACTTCTTAATATGGATTAATAAT
>WYDF02003100.1:0-14023 GCA_009867245.2 Adranes taylori
ATGTAGTGTTCTTTCTTTTTTGAAATAATCTCTGCAAGTACAATTGTACGAATAATCTTTTTTTGTTGAATGGAATTTCTTTCCATATTTTTATTATTAGTTGCTCCTCATGTGATAATGCCATTTTGTTTGAGATTTATTTTGCAATATGTAATGAAATTATCACTAAAATATATATTTTGTGATGGTGGAAATCAGACTCTTAATTTAGCTAGAAAATCATTATTTACTTAATACGCCTGAAATTGTATACAGATTACATTTTGGATTCTCCGGATATAATAAAGTAATTGCATTTCAATATATTGAAATGCAAATAGAAGCGACCTTGCTCTCAAGAATAAATCTGATTTGTAATATTTTTATTTTTTATTAGGTAGTTGGAGATGATACATTAGCTTTAGACAGCGTTTTAGAATGTGATACTATTAGAGGGAACTTACTGAAGAAAGAAAAAGAATTAAATACGGCCATTCTTGCTGGGTAATTTCATCACGACTTATTTCGAAATGTTATTTGATAATATAATTTATTACCCTTACAGATCCACAGATACGGAATTATCGAATGAATTAACACAAGTCTATAATCAATTACAGTTAATAGAAGCTGATAAAGCACCCGCGCGAGCATCAATTATTTTGAATGGTTTGGGATTTTCACCTGAAATGCAAAGAAGACCTACTAAAGAGTTTTCTGGTGGTTGGCGTATGAGACTTGCACTGGCGCGAGCTTTATTTTCAAAGTAAGAAAGTATTTTAATAATAAATGATTATATTATGTACATAGAATGTTGTATTTTGTAGTAGGAACCAATCAAGATATTATTAATAACTAAAATATTTATCAAATATTAGCAGGTAATCTTCGAAAAATTGCGAATCATATATGAGCGACTATAAAGCTAGAAAAAATTCCGATGGACTTTTGAGTGGATGGGCAATTCTGCTATAAAGTATAAAGCTTTATCAACACCCTCTTTTTTACATAACATCATTGTATTTGTGTATAAGTGAATATACATTAACTCCGTTCTGAACCAATCAAGATATTATTAATAACTAAAATATTGATGAAATATTAGCAGGTAATCTTCGAAAAATTGCGAATCATATATGAGCGACTATAAAGCTAGAAAAAAATCCGATGGACGATGGACTTTTGAGTGGATGGCCAATTCTGCTATAAAGTATAAAGCTTTATCAACACCCTCTTTTTTACATAACAACATTGTATTTATCTATAAGTGAACATACATTAACTCCGTTCTGAACCTATCATCGGGCAGATACTGAAAACTCTATATATGTTACATGTATGCGAACTGTCATTTACAAGGTCTTTAAGATTATTTTGAAATAGTTCTTACGTTAGGTATGATCGTCGCGATCTGTTTCTACCATTTTATTCCAATTAATGAAGACTACCAAACTTTTTGTAGGGAAATAACTTTTTTATGGTGTTATCATGCATTTTAATGCAACAAAGTGCACAATAGAACGCATATGGGACTACCGAGTCACGCTGATACACCACTGGTTACTCTTCAAATTATATACAAGCGGTATATACGCAAATTAACAAATTAGGTCGATTGACCTAATTTCCACCTAATTTGTTAATTTGCGTATATGCAGCTAGTATATGATTTCAAGATTTACCAGTGGTGTATCAGCGTGACTCGGTAAGCCCCATATGTGTTCTATTGGGCACTTTGTGGCATTAAAATGCATGTTAACACCATAAACAACTGATTTCCCTACAAAAAGTTTGGTAGTTTTCATTAATTGAAATAAAATTGTAGAAACGGATCGCGACAATCAGATCTAATGTAAGAAATATTTCAAAATAATCTTAAACACCTTGTAAATGACAGCTCGCATACATGTAACATATATAGGGTTTTCAATCAAACAATATTTGTCCGATAATAGGTTTGTAAAGTGTATATTCACTCATGTTTATTCACTAATACAAATACAATGTTCTCTAAAAAGAGGGTGTTCAAAAAGCTTTATTTATATCTTATAGTAGAAATGGCCATCCACCCAAAAGTCCATCGGAATTTTTTCTAGCTTTATAGTCGCTCATATATGATTCGCAATTTTTCGAAGATTACCTGCTTAAATATTTGATTAATTTGTGTGGTCGCTTCATAAAGCAACGATATCCATCCACCTAATTTACTAAAATATTAATTGCAGACCCGATTTATTATTACTGGATGAACCTACAAATATGTTGGATATAAAAGCTATTATATGGTTAGAAGATTATCTACAAAATTGGCCAAGTACATTGCTGGTAGTATCGCACGATCGAAATTTTCTGGATTCTGTTCCTACGGACGTAATACATTTACATACCCAAAGATTAGATACTTATAAGTAAGTGATACCAGAGAACATAAATGTTCAAATTCATTTTATTAACGGGATCACCTTATACAAATACAACACAAATTAACCCTGTTGTTAATTAATTGTTGATACCAAAATGTGCTTAACAAACGTAGTAGTGAAAGAAAATATAAATAAAACATATAACAGGTTACAAAATATAACAAACTCGTGAAAGTAAATAATACAATCTTCTATCTTCTTTTCTGCGTTTTTTATTTAATGTTCAAAAAGAAAAACGCAGTACTCCTACTCCAAACTGAAAGCAACATTTATTGTTCGGGGTCCTCAAATATCTCATCTTCAGACTTAAAAATTGATTCCAGAATAACGAAACAAAAACATTAATTGTTATGTAAAAATTTAAAACTTCTGTACTGTGTCCATCAATTTTCTCATTATTGACTGAATATTGAAATAAGATTGGATTATGTTTCCTAGTAAATGTTAATACTTCACATTTAGAAGCGTTGAAGTGGTAATTTTTTTGAGTGCCACTGTTTAAATGGAGTTGTAATTGTGTTGTGTGTCTATTGCCCGGGAACACTTTTAAATCGTCTGGATATAATAATTCCTGACACTGAATAATATCACACAAGTCATTGCTGTAAATAAAGTAAAAATAATAGTGGCCCTAAATTGGAGCCTGGAGGTACTCCCATATGAATTCAATTACTTTCAGTTATTTGCGATCTCAGATAGTTTGTGGGGTATTTAACTTTTGGTCCCATTTCAATATAGATTTGTCATATACAATTTTCGAGCTGTTTCAATAGGTTGGAACCAACACAACAATGGTTTGCTAATCGTCACAAATAGAAAGCAAATAGTAGATCGCTCAGAAATAGTAGATCTCTCATGTTTTAAAAGTTATTTACAACAAAACATTAAAACTGATATTCTAGTTCTCTTGTATTGAATATAAAACAATAAAGTTGAACCACATTGTGATTTTCTTTTATATACGTAGTACGCATAGGTGGAAAATTTTCGATGCAGAGCTTTTAATTGATATTTCCGCGGTTTTGGAAGTCCGTGCGCCCAAAAAATGATTTTTGAAAAATATCTATGTACGTACAAAAAATTTTCCTAAAACACTGGCCCGATTTGATTGATATCTGGAAACTAGCTGTATAATGCTTACAAGTAGTGAAAACTTGTTGGTACTTGTTCTGGGTACTAATCATTGTTATTTTCTATATTTCAGAGGGAATTATGAACAGTTTATTAAAACAAAAACGGAGAAATTAAAAAATCAACAACGAGAGTACGATGCACAACAACAATATCGGGCGCACATCCAAGTATTCATCGATAGATTTCGATATAATGCAAATAGGGCTGCGTTGGTACAATCCAAAATAAAAATGCTTGAAAAATTGTAAGTTTTTATATATTTAACATCTTTGCACTTAATCGAAATCAATTTTATTAGATGGAGACACTTGTACTTGATAAATGTGTTAAAAAAAGTATTGATTCATTTTAAAATATATTTTTTATAATCTTAATGTACTTTCATGATTATTTATCTGATATATAGGGTGAGAAATAACGTTGACAATTAGTTTTTGTGTAACTTTATTAAACCACAGAAATTGTACCAAGATAACAGTGGAAAATAATAATATTGGCATTAAATAATATTACACTCAGTCTGTTTTGATGTGACCTCCTCGAGCTTTGATACAGAGCCCCAAGCGCTTCTTGAAATTTTGACGAAATGCCGCAGGTCATTCGGCGACAATTTGTCTCATTCTCGACTCAACGATTTGCTTCAGCGACTGCAAACTTTTGTGACGTTTAACTCTGTCCTTGGTCTCCAAAAGCAGCCATAATCCATATCATTTAGAGCAGACAGCCATTCTGCGGATGAACTCCGGAAAATAAGTCTTCTTAGAACGTCCACTCCTCGTTGCCAAAATGTTGCCGGCCCACAAGCATTTCGGCCTGGACTGATTTTGAATGAACAGTACTTTGTTAATACCGACAATTATTAATATTTGTTTATGAATATACGACACAACACGAATGTTTAGTACACCGGCTTGTGATTAGTTCTTTTGTAGTTAGATACGCAACACTTGCATTGTAGAGATAATAGATAATAAAGTCATAATAAAAATACCTGCACTCTAGAGATAAGAAAGTCATACCAAAGTTTTTTGATCTTCAAACAATAGAAAAAGAATCAATTGCGAGCAAGCTTTGTTGTATCCAAATGTGTATTTGTGTTTAAATAGAGCTTTTCGATTTCTTACATACAATTTTCGATTTCTTTTTGTGGATACAGGATAATTTTCTATTATACTACGTTTCATGATTTTAATTAGTTTAATGTAATTACTTTGACGTGAGTAAGCAACTTCAAGATGAAACATAGTGTACACATAAGGTAAGATAAGTTCGGCCAACTTGTGATTCTTTTGTTGCCCTGCGTTTTTCGTATTTAAAGTTTCTGTAAGATTCTTTTCCAGTTAGATACGCAACTCTTCGTTGCAGTGAGGAAGCGTTTGGTATCGCTTCCTCCGCATTTTGGCTTTCAGATAAAAGATGATGATTCTAACGAACTGCAAACCTGTTCAACCCTATGCATTTGTATCGAAACAGAACTTATAGTAATACATAAATTTTCAAAATTATTTTATAGGTACACGATAATTTTCTGTAACCAACCTTTCCACACATAGCAGAAGATGAGCTACACCGATTTGAGATCTGTTCCATATATGTACCGACAATTTTTGATTTTTCTGTTATGGACACTCAACATTTTTTTCTAATAAGATCATTCACATATGTCATGTTTATCTTAATTACTGCAATATGAGCTGTAGCGACTATTGATTTGGCTCTTGTGCTGCATCTTCCATTTTTGAACTTTCTATACCACTCTCTATGACTAAAACTCAGTGCACAAAAGTGGAATGGTCGGAGTTAGTGTTGCTACATAACTAATTGTACTTTGGGATTAGTCATTTATTCTTAGTTAATTTGTTTAGATATCAATTGACAATATATTATTAATATTTATGTCAAAATTAACTATATTGTTTATTAAATCATATTTTTGCATTTTAAATACTAGAATTTTAATTGAAAGCTGGACCTGGAATGTCTTATTTCAAATCTGTAGATGTATATTAATTTTTAGGCCGGAATTGAAACCAGTTGAGAAAGAAACAGAAGTGATATTAAAATTCCCTACTGTCGATTCATTATCACCGCCAATTCTTCAACTAGATGAAGTAACTTTTTCTTACGTATCCAATAATATTATATTTAGAAACGTTGATTTAAGTGCCACTTTAGAATCTAGAATTTGTATCGTAAGTATATTTTTATTTTTAAAGGAACAAAATTGATTACGAATTAAAACAACGTTCACGAATTTTAATTGTATTGTTTGTAGGTTGGTGACAATGGTGCTGGTAAAACTACTCTTCTTAAAATTATAATGGGACAATTGTCACCCACATCAGGCATCGTTCACACGCATAGAAATTTAAGGTTTGGCTATTTTAGTCAACATCACGTTGACCAACTTGATATGAACGTTACTAGCGTTGAATTATTACAACAAAGCTTTAAAGGTAAGATCACTGAATAATAACAATGTAATTTAAATTTTAAATATTACTATTTAAACAATTCATCTCAACTTGCTTTGCTAAAAAAGTTATCATTGTGGATAATAATAAGTTCTAGTTGTATAATAATCGAAGTTTTAGATTATAATGATAGAACTTTGTGAATAAAAAATTTGAAATCAACAACACTTTAAAAGAGGAAGAAGTTTACTGATTGAAGAGTTGTTTAATATGAACTAGGCCTTTGTGTAGACTTCCAAGTTTTTAACTTGCTATTTTCGATTATACACTTTTGCGAATAAGAAATTCTTAGCAGCAGCTATGAATTTCAATTAAACGAAACTCAGATAAATTTAGAGATTTTTTGTACAAAAATATGTTGTGTTGAAGAAGCTAACTTTGTGTTTCCTGTTCTAGAAGTATACTCACTATAATCGATGGCAACATCTTGGTGTCTGCACTAATTGATTTGGGATGTATTTCAGACATCTCTTCCTGTATTTTACTCCTCTTCTTGCTAGTTCTCACGACACTGGTCGGAGCCGCCTGTTGCGAGTCTCTGAACACATCTCGCTTTGGAAGCTCTTATATGTATTTTAAATTTAAGTTACGTTTATTGGTTATACTCTTATACAATGGTTATTACTATTGAAGTTTCGATGTGTTCAAAATAAGAAAAACCTGACGTTCTTATCGTTCAGTAACTTATACAGCTCATAGTTTTTTATCATTGTTATCGGTAGTACTTAACGAGCCCGAGTAAGTAAAGATAATCTGTAGGAAATAATGATAACGAACACAGTTTTATATAAAAGCAATAAGTAATAAGTAAAAGCAAACACATAATTAGACCAATATACAATATTTAACTTATATAAAATATATTTTTGTTGATTTCTTTCGAGCAAATTCGTCTATGAGCCAAAATTTAGTTTTGGAAGATGTCATCCTCTATCGAATATATTGTCGCTTTCTGATTGTTTTGGCCGTGAACAATCAGAAAGGTTAAATTCGTTTAAGTAATATACCAAATTGTCGTAGACACTTACATATGGGTAGATATCCTTGCGAGCTACTAATCCTTGTAGTATTAACCTTTTATTTAAGAAAAAAACCGAATTGCTATATAACTAACTATTCCACACCAAATGGTTTCATTTTCAAAACATAAATTCGACAATAAAAATTTATAAATAACTCACTTATGAAAAATACTTTATTTTTCTTTTTTCCCATGCACAGCGACTTCCCGTTTTGTTTTTAATATTGAAAAAAATACTTGCGGTTGAACTTTGAAGCCCTCAGGTCGGAGTTTTTATTAGTTTGCCCTCCACTAGATTTCCAATAGCTCCCTACTAATAGCCCTATCAGTACCTTTCACTCATTTAAAAAATACTTTCTTTTCTTAATGATTCACCTCCAATCAAAGCCTTTTCCATACTTTCACGGGTGACGTTGGCACGCAATCGTTAAGCTACGCTCTCGTTAAACCATACGTAAATTTTACTAAGCCCCGCCTCTTATACGGCTCATTTCTTACAATAATTTCTATAGTCAACAAATATAACCTACTTACAAATCATCCTAAATGCGTAAATAACTAAAACTTTTAATAGAATTTGGTCATGTTGAATGATTTAGATGACTTATGAGTACTGAAAGTACAATGAATATATATATTAGAGTTAAATTAAAATGATTACATTTTTCTTCGTTATAGTATTGCAAAGATATACTGGACTTTATGAATATAGGTTTTAAGGGAATATAAATTTTTAATCAAGTTCCAATGGGAAACTTTTCTCGGCCCTTGCAACAGTTATGACACTCCGCACAATGATGTACGCTATATGAATGTTTGGGCATGGATTTTTAATGACATTGAAAAATTTAAATTCTTTTACTGAAGTGATGTCAATCGGAAGTACTTTACTTTAATGCGAATTATAAACTTTCCATAAGTATTATTTACTTTGGAAGAGGATTTTTTTTAAATTAATTTTCTTGAGCGAGTTTCTGTATTTTAAATGATTACTTCCTTTTACTGTAGATTATGAATTAATATAAAGCAACGTGTAATTAAATATTACAGGTAAAACAGTGGAAGAATATAGACGACAATTGGGAAGTTTTGGAGTTTCTGGTGATTTAGCTTTACAGAATGTAGGCAGTTTATCGGGAGGACAGAAATCACGTGTCGCTTTTGCACGTATGTGTATGGGCATACCGAACTTTTTAGTCCTTGATGAACCAACAAATCATCTGGATATTGAAACCATTGAAGCTCTAGGCAAAGCTATTAAGAAGTATAATGTAAGTAATTTTTAAATGTATACACACCTATTAAAGTTTGGTATAAAGTGAGGGAACTTTATTAACAATGTATATATAGTAGGTCATATAATCACGTCAGTATATTATATAATCACGGATGTTCCTATGAACTAAAGACTAAAATAGTATATTACTGGTCTTTATAGACATATCTGCATCCGCCATGAATTCACCGTCAGAGTAAAAGACCCTCTTGTCAAGTACACTTTCAAGTTCCATTGGAAGATCGTCAAGTTCGACGATCTGTTTCACTTGCTATATTCTCACGCCTTAATTATTTAGAAGTCAATAATCTTGCTGATGGTAGTACTACTTTTATTTCGGCTATTGTAATTGTGTTGATCAGTATGCTTTAAAACTTCATTTCTTATTTTATGTATATGTATTACAGTCATTAAGGTATATAAGCATGAGATGTATAAGAAGTTAAATAGAGCAGTGCTTGAGAGACTTTTTCGGATCTTTTAACGGATTTTTTGTTCTACAAAAACTCTAGAAGTGATCCGACTGATAAGTTAAGAGGCGCTTTTTCATCTGCACATGCTCTTGCAATTTATCGTACATAAGTTCTCAATATAGTGTTTCAAGGAAAGACTGGTATACTCCTAGTAGTCTAGGAAATTTGGATAGAAGGGGATTGGATATGAATGTAAAGAAAACGAAAATAATAGTGTGGAAGAAAAGATGGAGAGACTGTAAAAATGATGTATTTGAGATAGGGTGGTGGGGGATAAAATTGAACGGGTGGAGGGTTACAAATATTTAGGTTTTATATTAGCGCAAAATGGGTCACACAACGAACATATTGAAAGTCTTCTTTGTTACCAGGCTAGGGGAGCTATGGAGGGAATGAGGATGGTGTAGGAAAGTGTGGTGACTCAGTGAGAATGAGGATGAATATTATGAAGGTATGCGTGAATGGATTATGATGTATGGAGCAGAAGTATGGGCTGTGGAAGAAACAGAAAAGATGGAGAGAGTGCAAGAGGTCGGAAAATGTAAATGATGGATAAGCGGAGTGAAAGAATGATTAAATTTGAGAAGGTATAGAACAACGAAGGGATTAGGTTGGTCAGGCAAGTATAATTGGAAGGAATGCAGATAGGAGAGAATGATAGAAGTGAGAACGAAAGGACTAGGTGAATGTAGGTATAATAGTAGATATATGTGGATTAGGGAGGAAGAGGGTATGGATAAATATTTATTATCAGGTTTTAGATGTGAGGACAAAAGAACGATTGCAAGGTGGGAATGAGGAGAGGAGAAATAAGTACTGGTTGAAAGAGCTAGATAGAATGTGTAGGATATGTGGAAATGATAGAAGGGAATCATTGGATAAAAGAATGTGAGGGGATAGTGTGGAGTGAGAAAGAAAGGGAGTTGGGGATGGTACGTTTAGGACAGAAAGGAGGGTAAGTTTAGGGCAGAAAGGATTGGAATTAATGAAAAGAGTTAGATATGAAATAAATAAAAGAAAGTAAATAGACGATGAAGAGGGAAATGACGGGGGAAAGCATAGAGGAGAGAAATAAGGAAAAAAATTAAGAAAGGAATAATGATAAATACGTGTAGGGTAGATGTGTGTAAGGAATGAGGTGAGTGAATGGAAAGGAGTGGGTCAAGTATGAAAATTATGGAAGGTAAGATATTAATTAAAGAGGGGACACGTATGTGCAGGAATATATGAAGTAAGAGAAAAAGGCTTCCCTACTCCCTGAAGGGAGAATAGGGTTTCGTTTATTTATCATTTAGTATGAAGTAATTATATTTAATTTTATTTAGTTTACATATGATAGTTCTGTGTGTTATAGGTTTATATATTATTATGCCAATAAAGGTTTATTTATTTATTTACTCCTAGTAGTATCAATAATTCATCTGGTGCCTCCCATCTATCTACGGTATCCATCTATCTCCCATTCATCATTATCTGCATATAATGTTGTATACGTGAGTGTAAGATGATGTATCATTCGTAAATATTATAAAGAAAATAGGTCCTGCCAGAGATCTTTGAAGATTACACAAGATCTTTTTTGACTACCGAAGCTTTCATTTCTATATACTTTTTGTTTCCGATTGCTTAAGTAGAATTTTATTAGGTCTAGGGCAACACTTCGATATCCATAATATTCTCTTTTTGCCAAGAAAAGCTGATGATCCACAAGACCAAATGCCTTTGTAAGGTCGTACATTATGGACATATCCTATTCTTGCTTTTCCAATGTAGTACATATACAAAGGTAAAACATTCTAATTTAGTTAGAAAACTGTTTTGCTAAAATCTAAAATAACATTACCAGTGAATGAGGAATACGAATATGAAAGTGATTAATCACAAGTTAATAAAGAACAATAGTAAGAGATAGTAACCACAAATGAAATTAATCGTACGCATATACAATGCACTGAATATGCTAAACTTGTAAAGGCTGCGGCAAATTTTATTTTTATCGATAAAGACATGTATATATTTTTATGACCAGAAAAAAATGTGTTACAGGGTGGTGTAATATTAGTTTCTCACGATGAACGTCTAATTCGTATGGTATGTAAAGAATTATGGGTATGTGGAAATCAATCTGTGAAAAGTATAGAAGGTGGTTTTGATGAATACAGACGTATTGTGGAGAAGGAAATAGAAGCCGCCCAAACGAAATAATTTACCTAAGAATTCAATAGTTATGTATTTATCATTATTATTAAATAAATTTGATTTAATACAATTTATTATAATGAAATTCTAATTTATTGTCTTTATATGTATTTTATGTTCATTTTTATTTTTAATTCAAATTTTGATTGTCTCTTGGTATTTTTGCTACTTATTGTAATGTTCTATAAAGATGTACATATGTAATTATTACAATAAATTGTTATTCAATAATTTAAAATCAAATAATTGAAATTTATATAAAATCTGTATATTCCTATTTCTTCTATGGATTAATACTTCACTGCTCAAGTTTCTACAACCAACTCAGATACAACTCAGTTCAATATCACATATATCTAAAATTGAGGAAAAGTCATATGTGTATACTGAAATTTATTGATGAGACTCATAAAATGATACGCACCGATACGCATAGCTTTACTTATGGTATTAGAAATACAGAGCAATAAATATTGAAACAAGTTATTTCTGAAGTTTGATGAACAAAATGGAACCCGAATATCGTATAACAATTTAATTTTTGAATTAAATTTCATTAAATAAATCGAATTATAATAAACGAAGTGTATGAAAGATACACGTGCGATATATTTCTTGTTACCAAAATTCTAATAAGAAGTGTTTTTGTAATCAACCTTACATGAGAGTGATTCCGCCATCTTATGTAAAAGATTCTGAATTCGCAAATTTCAACGCGAAATAAAAAATACCGAAGTTCAATGTATTCGAATACCGAAGCTCAATTCAATTTTGATCGAAATTCAATTTACTTTAGTTACATATAAATAAAACCAGTGTAAAATAATGTATATCAATAACGCGCGTCTAAAATAGTGTTAATAAAACCAGTGTTTTAGGGCCTCCTTCGGAGTTAAATTTTTTGTTACACGAACATCTTGGATGACATAGCGGTTACTTAAACAAACTTAGGGGTAAGTACTTTTGAAGTTTATATCTTACTATCCCGATAACTTTTTATACATTAGCTTATAAAAATGGCTTCCTCGAACAAGGAGAAAGAAACTAGTTTCATCATTTTTTTTCTCCATCCTCTCCCAATTCTGCACCATTTTTCTGTTCCTCCAGGGCGAAATAGGGCGCTCTGTGGTATGTTAGTAATATTTTTCAACTTTACAATTAAGTTCACTCTACAGGATATTTTGTATTTATCTATAGAGTGGATATTTTGTATAATCTATAGTGGACTAAGAGGCTATGTCATATAGCGATATTTTGTAGTTGCGATAAGAATACTCTTTTACACTTTAATTAAACTAGGGATACCAAATCAGCCCAGCCCAAAAAGAGTACGTTTCTTAAAAAGGTACATAATTTTACTTGCCAAAAAGTGTACATGTACTCTTTAAAGAGTATATATATATATAATTTCCAATTACCTGTTGTATGTTTGTAACCATTGTTCCATTGTTGATATCGCTTGGGACCTTTGTCTGGTTGAGATAAGGAAACTTTCTAATTTATTTAATATCAAATCCACAGAAGAACCGGAAGTCGTTATTAAACTAGCAATCCAAATAATCCCAAAAATGTACCTCGTTAAAATTATAATCAAAATTAATCCAATGTAAACAAATCAATGCCAAAAATAAAATTCCGTAAGCGTTGGCCGAAGACATATATCAAAAATAAAATGAATGTAAATATAAGAATATTAATTGCAAAATAATCAACACACCGCCAAATAAAAATCATGATTCTTCAAATTGACGTATTTTTAAAACGTCGTCATCTGTCTCTTTTGTTTCTCTTACAATTTTCAACATTTTGCAGTTTTTCTCTGTATGTTTTCTACTTTTCTTTTATACTCAATTTATATTTCATTCTCTATAATATACCTCGTTGGACCTCATATTATATCACAATAATTTTACTTACAATTAAATTAATGAATTTAGTGATAACCTGTGTTGATTTTATTACGCAGTTAGAGGCTCCTACGCACACTCGGACAAATTTGCACATTCTAGTCTAAACTACAACAAATTCACATACGGATATGTGATTTTTTATTTCAATATTCACTGCTCCATAATTTTATAGATTTCGTTGCAACACCTTGTCGTGTTACTTGTCGACATTGTATTTTTTAGATTTTAAAATAGAATAACACTTAATAGTTATTCAATTATAGAAGTGGACACTTTAAGTAATGGCGTTGTAATAATAGGTAAAATGGATTATATATCAACTTTGCAGAAGTATTTCATAAATAAATTTAACGATTTACAAAAAGACTCACCCATGTTTAAATATATGTTGCAGTCTGACATTAAAGACAGTTACAAGATTGATAAAAAATGTTTTCAGTTGTATGAAATTTTTATTGTATGAAAAAAGTCGCATTCGTTGTTTTAAGTGCTTTCGGTGCGACGTACTACTGTGACCAAACATTCTCAATTATAAAATATATGAACCAAATATTGAGGTGTTAGCTTCCAAAGTGGAAACACATAGAGTCTAATGTCTAAATATTGTAATTTTTTATGCGTGTCACATAGTCACATAAAATTGTCTTAATATACAATAGATTTCAATGTAGTCGTTTACAAAACGGGAGTGATTTAAACAATTTTAATACACAATTAAATGAAAATAATAATTGTTGCGCAAGTTGCAAATATGTAATAAGTGATACTGAAGATATTCAGTGTAGCATCTGTTCGAATTGCTTCCACGATAGCTGTTTTAAAGAAAAAGATAAATACGGTGTAATAGCTTGTTTTCGCTGAGAAACAATGTGTACAGAAAACAACGCTTCAGCTTCTAGCAGCTGTAAAACAGGAATTCAGGCAAGTAAAACAAATTGTTTATGAACAGAACCGCAAAATAGATTCTAAAGATGAATTAATTAAAACACTAAGAGAAGAGATAAATGTGCTTAAACAAAATATCAGTAAAGGTTGTTGTAATATACCTATTTATAGTCTTATCACCGACTATGTGTTTTAACGTCGAGCCTCTGCCATCGATGCTGATAGGTAGGGTATCAGATAATTTCGTCT
>WYDF02003122.1:0-27421 GCA_009867245.2 Adranes taylori
AAGAACAACTATTATAATTAATTTCTTAATTTCTGGTTGTGACATTGCAACGATATCTATTCTCCCAATATGATTATTTATTACAGTTTAATAACAAATGTTTGTAGATTAGTTATGATATGAAGCATTTTTAGTGACTGGTATCATGTTAACAGCATTTTATAATGATTTCTTTTACGCATGTTGAGACACTTTGAGAGGCTATATTTCCTAAACTAAAAGATTGTGCAAGGTAATACTTTACAATTTTAATTTGTATACTAAGAGCTACGTAAAGGCGATAAAATTTTTAATTTTATATAATGTCTATAAATCCAAATCTAGCCAAATGAAATATATCTCTTAGAGCAGAAATTCGAAGCAAAAAATTATTTAACTATCTTTATTACAAATTTTCCTATCTTGTTGGGCGGCATCTTATTATATGCTCTCCAGTTCAGGTATCAGCAAAACAATAACAGTTTTGACAGCTAAACGGATATTCCGATCTCGACAAGAGAGTTTCCAATGCTATTTCTAGCGAATTGCTATTTCAGTCGATTAATTCTGTTTTATGTCAAAACGTATGGTCTTCCAAATTTAACCAAGTAGCGTAAGCTGTAGCACTTTGTTATTTTTCTTTCATTTTCATAATATTACTCTTTCATTTTATTATTTCTCTATATAAAAAGATGCCTGGTTAACATTTCATAGGAAATTATTCATGGTAACTATATCAGAAATTAAAATCGAGTAGAAAGGTAAGTTTTTCTCTAAAGTAATGTGTCATGTGTTACAAAAAATGTTCCATTATTTATGATTTATAAATGGTTACTTCGTTAAAGAGAAATCTGGGGAATGGTCATGGTGTAAAAGTGAACCGGGCATGGTCGGCTTATTTCCCTTAAAATCAACATTTCGCACTTGTTATTTTATTTATTCTAAATCAGATCAATGACCTATGAAACAAGAAAAGGAATCCAACTGAAATCCTCGATTACATTGGGCGAATTTACTCGTTACTCACTGTCGAATTTATTCGCTACTACCAAACTCGCTCAATGTAATAGGGTTAGTCGCCTATTCGCTACACACTCACGAATAAAGTTGACAACCTGCCTACTTTTGACGTTGGCGACTTTACTCTGTGAGGTATGAAATCGCTTTATGTAATCGACAGGGCTAGTAAAATAGGTTGTGTGCTCGGTACTAGGCAACAGTTACAAGATGTCGGATGCTACAGTTCGCGCAGGAATTGTTATTTATATTTATGAAGCCAGCAAAAATTGCTTTCTAAGTCTGCCTTCTAAAAAGAAAAGAATTTAGATAAGAAATTAGATTGTCAGACGAGAGAATTATGGCGCATCCAATTATTTATTACAAGAGTTGAAAGATGAAGATGCTACAGTCTACCGAAATATCCTAAAAATGAATGGAAGCCAGTTCGATAATTTATTACAGATGATTGATAGATTAATTTATAAAAAACACAAATCAGAATGGCGATTCCAACAAACACCAAACTGTGAATATATTAGCGCGGCTGAGTGAATTTTGTAGCTAAGTGTGATCAGACTAGTTGCTACACGCTCACTCGCGGACGACTTTGTTCACTGACTTGCAGCGAGTAAATTCGCCCAATATAGACGACGGTGAAAGCACCTGAAATAATTATTTATTAAAAAACCTGTATGCATTAGAAAAAATAGAGCATAATTTAGTTGCAAAGTTATCGCCATGGTGCTACAATTACAGATTAAAGAAAAGAACTGAGGTGATTCCATAAAATTCCCTACACACAGAAAATCACTTTAACAATACATCATGGCTTCAAAAAGGGAAAGTTACGTAACTCATTTAAACTAGACTTTCTCAGGAAAGACTTCTAAATGCATATGAAAAACTATGCTACAACTATGTCTTATCTCCCCTTGATGTGTAGAGGTGAAGTCGTAGATAATCGTAGGAATGTACCAAGAAGCACGAAGCATTGAGAATTTCTAGTTAATTTGATATGATCTATTTACGAAAATCTCTGGACAGTTAAAATAACCCCAAAGCGTATTGAATTATCTTGGAATCAAATTAAAAGGAACCTTGCGTAAAGGCTTGCTATCAGCAGCAAAAGTTGAATTGATTCTATTCGAAGATACGGAATAAACGAGAAGCAATAAATGGGTTGAAAATAGTAACATTTTCATTCTTTATAGAATGCTAGAGCATTTTATCCGTTGTTTATAAAATAGGCAAAGAATAGGTTAGTTATTTGTAAAGTCCGGATTCTTAGTAAACAACTCTTATGTACTATAATAATCATTCAAACTTTTATAATTCTCAATTAAATTCCTTTCTGATGACTTGTTTCTGCCAAAATATACCAAGCCTAAATTAGATAAATATTTTAATTTAGACAAATACAATGAACGAAAACTTGGTTAGCTTAAATGGAACAAACTGTATATTGTTGCAACGACAAAAATAGCTATTAAATGCGATCATTTCTTGAGATTCTAGTTTAAAGAACTTGAAACATTTGAAATATATAATCTAAGGGAACCGCGAATTATTAGACACGTACAAAATAAATACAGCAAGCACATGGCTCGCATCTTTTAGGGTCAGCGGGGTGATAAAACTTAACTGGGGTGATTAAAAATTTGTGGTCAAGAAAAACCGAACGTCGTTTCGACGTAAACATGTTGTTGACTCATGTGGTTAGAGAGGTCGTTGAAAAAAAAAATTATGGAATGGATCTTTAATGAGTAAGAGGAAGATGAAATGAACTTTCTCGTGAAGGTTTCGGTCGCGAGAGGGTATCACGATCGACCGAACATATCTAAGGAAATAAATTTAGTAGATCGGGGTTCAAAATGTTGGTAGATTTTGACTACTTTAGAATGGTACAGAATTTTATGTCATAAATAGTTCAATTAGAGTACACGTTTTTATTCGCTAAGCGAAAAGTAATCGCTGATGCATTTATAAAAATGTGAGTAGAAACTAATTTGTTACAAAATCTTAATTCAGAAACTCAAATACCATTAGGTTCTTTGATTTTACTTTAAATAAATCATGATTATATTTTGGGTAATAATTAAAAATAATGTAACAACTCGTTTTATAGTATAACGCTAACTAAATATGAACTTTATTGAAGCGCCGTAAGAAGAATTTTTGATATGTTCTTTCAAGATTATATTATTCTTACCTTTGACTATGCACAATTTTAATAGAGTTGATGTTTATTTTTTAGTCATTTGAATGTTGGGGTTAGATTTATTCAAAAGCGAATTATTCTATTGTGATTTAATTTAGATGTAAATAAATTTTAACTTGACGTGTTTAACTAATTTATGAGTCGGATTTGTTGTAGTAATGTTGATTTTCTTTGGCTTTACTCAAGCAAGGGTTTAATTAATTATTGTTTTGTGTAATTATAAAGTGTACATGTGTGTAAAAAATCCCCACATAATAATTTATTAATTCTGAGCACACCCTAACTTAACATTAGCTCTCTGATTCCATTTGGATTGAATGGGCTTTAACTAGAAAGTTCGTTTTTATGATACTGCAGGAATAGAACAATCTCCAACAAGTACAGCTAATGGCAGCACAACTTCACAACAGCTATCTAGGCACTATCTAGGTAGCTGTTGTGATTAGGTAGCAAGATTTAAAACTATAATAAAAAATAAAATTTATTAAAATAAATAAAGTATAATGATGAATTTATAGATTAAAAAACCGAAAAAATCAACTATCTTTGGAAACAATTTTTCTAGCCATTGAAAGCTGTGAAAATGTGCTCTTACTAGGAGGAGGATTCAATTTACTAGTAAGATACACAAAGGCATCAAAGAGACTTGTCCTCTGCATTGCAGACACACTGAAATGTTTCAGTTTCTCACGACTGCACCAATTTATTGCTTTATTTATAGTTGATTCAAATTCAGTAATGCCTTCAGTATCTTTCGTTTTATTACCAATTACAACAATGCTTACCTAAAGTAAAGAAAAGTATTGTTAATGAATATATTTACCTTCATTTTTTATATAATGTATTAAAAATTACTGCTATAGTAATGAGGTTCAAATATTCTAAAAAATCGTGATATTAACATTGATGTACTCTATACATGTTAAGGACACATCAGCTAGTTTAACACAATAGTGAAGAAACGAAAAATCCTTGTAAGTATAAGTATGTGCTCTTTGAGAAAGATTTTAAAATTTAAACAATTATTGCCATACCTCTTTCTTGTCTTTATTTTTATCGATATCTTTCTTCAAAGCAACTAAAGTTTCAAGTGAATCCGGCTTATCTGTATCATATACAAACATGTATCCATCAGCTAGCAATAGATAGTGCCTAGGTAGCTGTTGTGAGGTTGTGCTGCCATTCGCTGTACTCGTTTGAGATTGTTCTATTCCTGCAGTATCATAAAAACGAACTTTCTCTTTCGTACCACGATCTGTTTCAATATTAGCGACATATATATCTTCGATAGTAGGAAAAAAATCCTAAAGAATAATAGGGTTATGATATAGAGTTAAATTTTATATTTAGTAATTACTGTTCTTGTATGAACATTTCCATAAATAACTTGCTCAATAACTGAAGTCTTTCCGACTCCTTTCATTCCACAAATTACTACTTTTGAGGTTTTCCCCATTTTCAAAATCCCTCTGTTTATATTGACCGTGGCCTACTTTTAATTTCTATGTTCTATCACCCGCTACCGACAGGAAAGATATCGGTAAATTTTGATGCGTACTAATCTTTCATGGTTTACTCGTGCATTCAGTAACTTGCACTCCCTGGACCAATAACGAATATAATAATTAAAATACTTAAAAATTTAAAGAAAATCAATACACTTCATGTCTATGTTTTTGAAAGTTATGCTTATGCTTCAAACGTTTTGTATAAATAGCTTCTTTCTGACGCATCTTTTTATGCCTTTCTTTTACTAACAGAGCTATTAATACAAACATTTATATTTTTATTTATATTAAATTATTTATTATATAGTCTTTATTATAAATGGAGAAATGAATTAAAGAAATTCTTTAAATTAAGAGACTTATTGATTTTGAATTACCTTTGATTTTACATAGTATGTGCGTTGAGTTATTAGTAGCCTTGAGTTACGAAAAGTATATTATATAAAGAATTTATATGAATCGCTAATCCAGAGAGATTTATTATAGAATTGGTTTATTTCAGTATTAGTTTTTTTTTTATTTGGCAGTACAACCCCGTTCAACCGGATTTCCGGATTAACCGGACCAATATCTGGATAGGCATCTCTACTAATATTTAAAAAAAAATAACAACATATGTATTCATGGTTTGACTAATTTTCTATTTAAGTCAAAGGTTAACTGACAATACTGACAATAAATACAAACAAAACGCAGTATCTTATATTTAAAAATGAAATTAAAAAATATCTAGACATTGACCTGAAACTAAACAATACACGCATCGAAAAAACCACACAATGAAATACCTGGGAGTGAAAATAGACGAAAAATTAAACACTCTCAGTTTTAAGAAATTAATCTACTACGAGAAATGCATCCAGGGGCATAGAATAATCAACAAATCACAGAAAACGCACACCTCAGTAATATCAAAAAACAGTAATTTTCACAACCACAACATAAGAACCAAACACCATATACATTTGAAAGCAGTAAGAACAAACAAAGGAAAAAACGCAATCAACTACAACACAATGAGGATAAAGACATACATAAGAGAGAACGAAATGATGGAACAGCACGAGAAACCAACCAAATAATAGGAACCAAAGTTAAACATAAGAAAATCAAGGAAATTGTGACACTAGTAATCAGTTGTGGATTTCCGCACTGATTACTAGCATTTCCGCGGGTGAGGCGGTCGCCTCGGGCCACCAAATTTCAGCTGTATAATGCAGCCCCGAAAAGCAACTAATACACTTATTGTTTGAAAATATAATTTGGAATTTTAGAAATCCGAAAAAAATATTCTATTGTCTGTACATTTTAATAATCAATAAGAAATGAAAGTAAATATAGTTTATATAAGGGCAAATGTTGTAAAGTGCATATTTTTAAAATTTAAATTATCACTCATTATTTTTAACACTACATTAAAATATGACACTAATAAAGAATTTCAAAATCTTCTATGACGATAATATAAATAATGACGACACATTTCAGTGTGTTCAAAATTTGTGTGAACTTTATAACAATGATATAAATGTGAATTATTTCAAAGATTAAACTCAGTGGCGTAACAATGTAGCCACGGATGACGGGCCTGTGTGGGATTATTTTGCCGGGCCCCAAATGAAATAAAATAATTACAGTATTAATGTTTATATCATTATTATGATACGTTGTATTGATAACTATATTGATTTATTAATTTTAAGTACAAAAAAAGCAATTGTCATGCTCACAAGTATTTATTTTCTCGAACATAGAAAACAAATTTGCAACACAAGTGCATTTTTTTTTTGGATTGTGTTGGTAAGCTGATAGCTAGCAGGAAAATTACGCTATAGCATTTGCTTTACAGCGAAGGGAAACCTGCAAAAAAACCTAGGCCATAGCGTGGTCAACAGATTAGGAAATTTGGTTACATGAGGTTACCTAACTTCCTAGATTGATCTTGTGTATCTTCTAGTAATACTTGCTTGGTAGTGCAAGTAATTGCCTGTTGACCTTGATGTTATCCAGCTTGCACCCGAGTGCAAGCGACATTCTGTTGCGTTAGGGTCCTTTTGTACAGTAGGAGATATTAGTGATCTTTGTTTGTTTTTGCTTTTATGTATTTTTTTTCCTTTTTCAAGGTTTCCATGTTTTTCTGTTTTTTTCCTTTATATTTTTTCAAGTTGTGCCCCTTAACGAAAGGACAATGATATAGCCTCGAGGATTTCCTGGAGGTCTTCGGAAGGCTCTGGCATAGATTGGATAATTCTGGCAGGTGGGCGGGGGAAAGGTCTTCTTGGCTGTTTAGGGCGCCACTTTGGACTTTCCAAGTTGACCTCAGAGTGTTGTAGGCTATTGGGTTATTTTCTTGTGAGCGTCTAAGTGGATATTTAGATTGAAGTGTTTTCAATCTGTCACTGATAGGGGTGGCCGCGCAGTGTTCATATAGATTGGCGCTTGGAAATATGTAGTGGAGTTTGTGGATTTTCCTAAGAATCGCGCGCTCACAAGTACACAACTGCAAGAATCAGCAGGAATAAATCCAACAAATCTGCAAGAACAAATCCAAAATAATGTGTAATAAGAATAATAATAATTCATATACCTCCAAGTAGCAAAACTGAAACAAAATCAGAAAATATTCTCTAAATTAATATGACATAAAAATAAAATAACAAAATAATGGAAATACTAAAACAAAACAAAAAGACATCTCAATTATTTATAAATGACTAATAATTTTTTTCCTTGCTATTGAATGTGGAAAATCTGAAATAACTTTAGCAATGCCTACTGAGCTTCCTCATTTTCTAAGGAAATAATTGCCACTTTCAGAACAAAATAAGAATATTGTTTTGATTTGTAGTTCCGCTTCTGAATAATGTTTTAATAAACGCGGTTTTAGTTTCTTTCCATGAGAATATTGTTCCGGGCCACTTATGTTCCTGGGCCCGTGTGTTTCGCACACATGGCACACCAGTAGTTACGCCACTGACTAAACTAATCATTTTTTAGAATATATTAAAGAGAAAAACATTACTTGCCCTCATGAAATGTATAAATTAATAATAGATGGACTGCAATCAACGTTTCCCATTGTTGAAACAATTAAAAAGTAATTTAACTTTACCCATTTGTAACGCTAGTGGAGGGGGGCGGGGAGTGTGAGAGAGATCGTTTTCTGCTGTCATGAGAATCAAATATTATTTAGGGCATAATAATTTACAATACTTATCTCTAATGTTTATAGAAAATGACATTAGCTTTTGATAATATAATTAATAAATTTGCTGAATGAAAAGCATAAAAGTTTTATTTAAAATAGAAATGATTAAAATGTATCTATTATAAATGTAATAAAATTAAATTGTAATCTCTTATTTTTGTGTTTTAAAATAAATTTAAATGAAATAAAAAAATTAAAAAGCTTCACTAAAAATTTGTAGTTATTATATATAGTGTTAAAAAAATAACAGCCCGTACCGTACATACATTTAGAAATAATGTAGTATATAAGTATATGGAAGGTATCACAAATATTTGTCCTGTCTCGGGCCCTAAGCATGTTAAATCCGCCACTGCTAGTAATAGCTTAGACATCAATAAAACCCATTAGTACAATAAAAAAACTCATAATTTTTAAACTAGGATGGAAAAAATTGATTATTAGTAACATAGAATAGTCGTAAGAAACATCTTACAATATTTAAGCAGAGTAAAAGTAACTTCATAAATTCGAGCTAGATACATAGATTAGTTAGATATAGAAAAATAATAGAACCAGAAAGAAATATGTATCTAATACTAGTAGCGACTGTCTAAGATACATTAGACAAGTATTTGTGAAAAATATTTATTAATACATTTACGTATAATACAATAAATAAATATTGAATTAATTATAAAAAATATATCCCATTCATCGTTTAACTGAGCGGCGAGAGTCTGTGATAGGCCATATGGGCGAAAACCTATCCAAGTTTTTTTTTACCGTTGTTAATTTGGCAACTGCGGAACATACTTCAAGCCACTGCAAATTCCAGCTATTAAACCAACTTCATTATTGTTATGACTTTTATTTCTTGTAGAAAATTGAATTTTTCATGTCTGAAAATCAACATTCAGTAACGATGTATGAATATGAAATGGACGTACAAAATAGCCGCTTTCCATTTTGTATCGTGTGGACTCCGATACCGATGTTAACCTGGTTCCTACCAGTAATAGGACATATGGGTATAGCTCTTTCGAATGGTGTAATCAGAGATTTCGCTGGACCATATCATGTAGCTGAAGATAATTTTGCTTTTGGAAAACCAACAATGTATTGGCAGATGGATCCTTTGCAAGCTCATGGTATGTTTTTATATTTAAGCGTTAATTTTTAGACAGAGGTATATATCTTTACTGTTTCTATTGCAATTAGTGATGTCCTGCGCTTTCTTGCAAAAATAAATTGAACTTTCATATTTAATCGTTCCACAGCCAGATCTTAATGGTATGACTCATCTTTTCTGTTATTAATAATCACGGATATTTGCAAGATACACTTTACGATATTTGAGACGTCATACGTCTGCTACTTCAAAAAGAGGATGCGACAGAAAAGATTCTGTTATTTCTGCAGGTGTTTCATCTGTCCCTGCTTCTAAATCTTTTGTGGTATTATGATGACATTGCGATATTATTGCAGAAATTATTTCTGTAGCCTTCTCTGTTTTATTTAGACGCGATGCTGGTTTCCTGTAGTCAGTTACTTGTTTTATTTGATTCCATCAAGTCGACTAAATCGATTGGTTTTGTAGGGTATCACTATTTATTTATTTCGTGATTATTCGTAATTGAATAAATCTAATTCTTCGGCGAGGGTTTGTAGTCAGAGTTGGCATTGAATAAAAAGTATAGCAAAGGTACAGTTTATTATACAAATATTAGTTCTATGTTAAAAAGACTCAACTATATCACTAATATGTCTATTTGTTTATGATATGCGTTACACAATAACATTCATAAACCTAAATTCATTGCGTGTAGCATGTAAATACTCGAGTTAACGTGCTTAGGCAACTAGGGTGAAACTTTCCGTGTCGGGGCTGTCCAAACAGATTGTAAAGGGTTAAACGAAACATTTCTTTAGGTGGAGTTGCCGGATGGGATATGGCCATAACAGAAGCATCTGAAATTTATAAAAAGCGAATGCATAATATTTGTTGCGACAATTGTCATTCACATGTAGCAACTGCACTTAATTTGATGCAATATCAAGGGTCTACTCGATGGAATATGGTACGCCTTGCATTGTTAATAATTTGTCATGGAAAATATATTAATCTTAAAGGAGTTTTAAAAACGTGGCTACCTTTTTTAATTATAATATTTATACTTGTAATAGCTTTATGTTTTGTACAAATCCGATAGATATTTTTATTTATAATAATACTGGTCCCAGATGATGTGTGTATTCGCTGAATATTTGTCAAATGTATATGGAGTAGGGTTCGCGTTCTATTAATTTGCGCTGGTTTATCGACAATCGAATCGACGATAACATTACTTATAACGAACGTTCGCCGAAGTTGACCTCCCACACGCTATGCGAAAGAGCCCAGTTGACGAATGTTCGTCGGATTCACACATCGTTTCGAACCGGCTGAATAATTTACTAAAAGAACATGACACATGGATTTAATATTTAATTTATTAAGTTAGATTATTAAAAATAAAAATTAATTGCTCATTTCGGACAAGTAACATCTAACAGATAAAGTTCCAGGCTGTTCCATTAATAATTTGACCATTTGATTATGTACAATACTACAAGTGGTTTTATAATTATTTAAATGCATTCCAGATAAGAACATCATGATTTTTTTTATATCTATCACCGTTGAAACTTTTTCATTTTCCTCCTCCACTGTAGTCTCGTTACGAAAAAATGTATGCACTAAAAAGAAATTTAGGGGATAATGAACGCACAAGAAACTATTATTTCAAATAGGGTATTCATTTAAATTTGATTTAAAATATGTACGAGGGCTGTCCTGTTGTCGTTCAGTCTATGACATTTTAAAACAACTTTTTGCGGTACAAATATGGCTAACTTTCCTTGATTGATAGTTTTTAAGCTTCTACATATCTTACCGAATCTTATTGTCACGTTATTTTTTGTCACTAGGGCTGGGGTGAACTCTTACTGGATAAATAAATTCAATCACCCGTTAAAGCCCATTCAATCCTTCTGGGATAAAAAGAACAAAACTAAATCAAAACGTACTCCGCGTTAATTGGTGGGCCATTAAAACTGCCTATCCAGCGACTATAACTCAAAGCAGGTTGAGAACTTCCGCCTGAGAAAGCTCTCCCTCCGCCCTAGAAATTCCTGTTCCTGCTAATCGGGCTTCTTCCATTTCTTCTTCAGGTGGTCCAGTTAGTCGCACAGTAAAATAGATGTCCAAAGTGGAGTCAGGTGACATTATTTTCACCTTCTCCAGTACACGTCGCCGATCTAAGGCCAGACCCATTGATAGATCAACTGCTATCACATCCATTCCACGTAAGACACTATATAACAAATAGTACATACTCCATCAGTAAGGGTTAGAGTGGGAATTAGTTGAGATATCAATACGAGTTTTTAATTAGTCGGAAGGGGATAGAATTCGCAGCGTTTGTTAGCAAGCATTTGCTTAACCCGGCCATGAAGAGTGGGGTTTTGGTGATAAATATAATCAACGGACTTGGACGCTCACATTTGGTTAAGTTCTATTTGAAATAAAAATTCTGTTATTAAACCGAATAAGTTTTTGAGTAATAGTTATGTGCATTTATCAGATAAAATTTGGATAAAAATGGCAGGTGTTCAGATGTAAGATATTAATTTATTTTATTTTAAAATTCTGATTAGAGTGAACACCTTCTTCAGTTCTTTCCTTTATTCGTAGTAAATAATTTTATTTTATTTCATTGTGCCTAAATTTTTCAAAACAAAGTAATAAATAACTAATTTTTTAACTATATTGTTGTCTTCAGAATATGTACATTTATTTGTCTATCAATAAAAAAATATACCGATGGCGTATTAATCTTTATGAAAGTTTATTAGATCAGCATCGCTTTGCTGTTTATTATGTGGGATCTCCAGTCCTTATAAATGACTAGAAAATTGTAGTTATTAAATGTTATTGGGCCAGTATGTTATTTACTTCCGATTGGAAGGAAAAATCTATTATTAATAATTTCAAGTTATTAATCCCTTTAATTGATGGTGAATAAATTATTTAAAGAATAATAGAACTTGTAAAAACTTTTCTGCGTTTTATTTGTAGAATGTAAATTTAATGTCATGAACCGTACCTGTTTTAGTAAGGTTAGATCTTTGGCCGCTTTAAAATTTAATTTCGAATCGTATTGTGTTATTCAAAAACCCCTCCTCAATTATTTATTAACGCTAAGTACGTTTTAATTTAGTTTTGTTCTTTGTATCCCGGAAGGATTGAATGGGCTTTAACGGGTGATTGAATTTATTTATTTAGTTGGAGTCCACCCTAGAGTCACAAAAAGTAACGTGACCTATTCGATCGAATATGACTAAAAGGATTGGCATGTAACGATTAGCAGTATTCAAAGAACGTGCAGGATTGGTGTGAACGCAAGTGCCACGATTTTACAAACATTTGATGGTGTTAATTTTTGTTCTCGGTAAATTCTCCACAATTTGATTGCAGTTCAAAAATAAAATCAAAAAAGATCTACATTTGATTGCTACGAAACCGTAACGCCAAAAAAGTCCATTGAAGAAGACAGTCGCGACTAATTTTGGAATTCCTGACCTGTAGCACTGTACACTGGTTTTCCTTTCAATGGTGTACACATTTTGACTCAATTTTGTAACCAAATTTCTTTTAATTTCCGCGTATATAGGATGAGCTAGGTCAGCAGAAAGACAATACAACAGCCTTCGTATACCTAGGTCCTTCTATTATTTAGATACCTGCAAAAGATTGAACACTTAAATCAGGAAAATGAGCGGACATCGTAACTAAATCAGTTCGTATCCGCAATGTAAGTCGTCCTTGTTTATTAGCTGCTACAATTAAACTGCTACTTAGCGATTTCATTCTATCAACTATATTTTTTAATGATTTCAAATTTGGTAACAATATTGACACCTGTAAGTTTAAAAGATGTAATAATTTATTTAAAAATCTGATTTATACTAACATGAAAATCATTAGTTGTCGGTTCCATATAATCGCACCATTCTTCTTTCGGAATTACTTGAACGGGAATGTCATGAACACATTGCCTGTTTTGTATAGCACCTGAGGTCTAAGTATAACATATTTGCTTTTAAAATCTAAAAATTCGTAAACGGCTCCGCCACTCCACCTTTCATATACTAAAATTGGTTTTTTTTACTAGGAGATCATTTATCGGTTAATCAGTTACTTCAGCATTGTATAGGAGTAAGAGATTCGCTTAGATACATATAGCTATTGGTGTGCGACCAAAGCGTTTTTGTACATTTGAAATTCAATTCTTTACATGGTTATCGTTTCAAAGAAAATCGAATGAGATATCTAAATGTGTATAAATATGTCTTTCTAGTTTCCGATTTTTTCATAAATCAATTCAATGTATTCAATATTTCAAAAAACCTTTATAAATCGCTTTTAGTGTTATATAAGATTACCTGTGTTGCCAGCTTTTGATATTACATAAGATTAGTAAGTTCTAGTTTTCCAACATTCAGAGTATTACACTTTTTCTCAAACTTAAATTACTCCGACCTTTAATTGTACTGAATCAGGTGAAAATTTTCATCAATTTCATATCTTTCATATACCCCTTATATGTATTATATACATATATCGTATGTAAGTTAAAAATTACCTGTTCAATTTCTAATGTTATACAAGGTGATTGTTTATTTGTTAACTTCATTTTCAATGATTTTGCATTGTTTTTTAAAGTTACCAACGACTTAGCTAACATCACTAAAATATTATTCAGACATTTATTATTCTATTAGATAACTGAATTTATAAACCTACAGGTATCTAGGCTTAAGTATATTTCATCATATTTTTCATTTAAACCACTCATTGTATACTCTTGAAAATAAAATGAAACTGGCATTTCACACCACACAAACGGTTTTTTAGGACCACCACTTTCAAGTATAATGAAAAACATATTTCTCGTTGTTAATCTAAGTACACAATCTTTCGATAGCTTACTAAAGCTTAGTACGGCACCTATAATCAATGAAATGTTTAGTATATTAAAAATTACTACTTAAAAAATAGTATTTGCCCATTAATTCTTTCATAGCTGATAAATCAACCATTAAGCCTCGAAATTTCATCTTGAAATATATTTACAAATAAATAAAACCCTCCAAAATCGTAGAAGTAAATTGTTTTAATATACTTATTTATAGTCGGCCTATTTCAGCCGTGTAGGCTTATCACCGACTATGTGTTTTAACGTCGAGCCATCGACGCTGATAGGTAGGGTATCAGATAATTTCGTCTTTACCAACCTTTATTGATTTATTCGTAAAGAGATCTTTATAGTGTGTGCCAACCCGCACATACTGAACCGAAGTTTTACATCTACTCTATAGATGTGCATGATAAATTATAGTTACCTTCCTCCTATAATTACCGACCTCATTTCGTGTGTTGCCTAGATTCGATCAACAACGCAAACCATTGTTTACGCTGGGGATCGAACCCGGGACTCGGCTGTGGAAGTCATGCATATTATCCACATCGCTAAGGCATCCGCTAGAAGTAAATCTCTTCTTCTTATATTTGTTTACCGTCGGCGAAGAAGTAAATAAAACCATAGGTAATAAATAAAATCTAACCTTAAATTAAAAATGTCAAGACAACAGTTTATTGAATTGTGATGTTGCCACGTTTACTGATATAGAAATAATAAGGGATACATTTTTTATAAAACATTTTCAAAATTAGAAATACTTCTCCATTATTATTAATTTATTATAATTGTCAGTATAGTGAAGTGAGACTAAATTGCTCACGTGCCTAGCAAATATGTAGAAATAAGTAGAAATAATGCATATTCAAAATAAAGCGTAGATAAATAAATATGAATCTAGCTAGTAACTAAAATACGTTTTCCGATAAATAGCGTTATTTCAACGCATTTATATTCATTAAGAATTATTTATTTTGATTTAAAATGTGAACAATGATTGTTGTGCTGTCGCCATCCACTCCAACATATTATGAAATAAACACATCGCGCGAATATAGAAGTGGGGAATATTTTGTCGCCTATGTGAGAGTGTGGGTTGGAGAGAGATAGCTGACACTTGTCCATAGGAGAGGTGCATACTACTTCGATGACCGTGGATATCTATAAGCGTGCATGTACCGTTTTGCTCTATGAAGTGTTATGGAATGACATAGATTCTATAATAGT
The DNA here is from genome assembly GCA_009867245.2 of Adranes taylori. NCBI lineage: Eukaryota > Metazoa > Arthropoda > Insecta > Coleoptera > Staphylinidae > Adranes > Adranes taylori. Next base: position 15,142 of record WYDF02003122.1, read on the forward strand.
AAATTCTTAAGCTACCTATCCTTCTGTTATTCATATTGTGTGCTTAAATTTACCGCCGCCTTCCCATTGTTGTATGTATTAAAATTACCTCCGCCCTCCCGCTGTATCATTGATAGCCAGCCTGTACACACTTTCCATATTTTCAATGCTATTGTTTTGTTATTTTGTATATTATTGCTTCACTGATTTAATTAAATTTTTTATGTAGTAACATTTATTCATTTGATTTATTATTGATATTAATTGCATGTATATTTACTTTCTTTGTTTTGACTAAAAGAACAATTGACGGTTTTGTTAAATCTTTAATGCTGTTTTACTCATTAGCATTGAGTTTTACAACCCGCAAGATCTTGAACATCTGGGCAACTCAGAAAACTTCAGTTTACCCGCGCCCTCAGTAAGCGACTGAGGACCGGAGAGACAAGAATATAAGTTCCAGCGTGCGATCTCACGTAAAACTGACCTGGCGCCTAGAACAGATTTACGAAGGCCGCTTGTTTCTGAAATAAGTAAGATATTGGTTTGCGCCATTTGTGACAATTGCTAAAGCTCCCCATTAAGAGCATGGCGTCGCCCGTGGGAGTTCCGTTAGCATATTAGTGGAAGTATGTCACAACATTTAATAATTCACATAAAAACATATTAAAATAGTTTAGTTTATTACAGGAAAATTACTAGAAGTAACATTATTATTAGAAGTAACAAAAATTTGCTTATAAAGAGTGCAAACTTGTTCTTGTCCTGATAGATAATTATCTACGCTTCCATATATCACCAATTAATTCTCCCTGAATATTTAATGACTCGCAAGATGACGCATTCTGCATTATGAACCAATGACCGACAATTTTATCCTGCTGTTCACATGTTCTACATTCACCTTTAAAAAATATTTTTTATATATGAATTTAATGTCAGATAAAATAATTGTAATTTGGATAATTTTTGTTTTCTTCGAAGAATCGAAACCCCTCTCAGGCAATTTATACCACTTAGACAGGCTATCAAAGTGCGACCCGCGAACCCTATGAATGCGGTCCTCAGACTCTGAATGCTGCACATTTCGTCGAATCAATCATTTCCATAAACAAAGATATATAAAACAGAGTAACCAACTTTTTTATAGGTGATAAAATATTGATCGGATTGCTACCACTCTTGATATTTATAAAAAATTTTATAAATTCGCAATTTGCAAAATGTCTGTCATATTGTTTATTATAATTGTAAGTTAATATTTGTATTAAAATGTTACCAGTAAAAGTTGCCACGTGTAGATTCGACTCATGTATTGCGTTAACTGTAAAAAGATGAATTCTAGCAAATGGCATAGTTGCATATACTATCCAATCTACAGTACCAAAAAATCCTTCGCTTATTGAAATACTATAGTCTTGATCTACCGGAACTCTTACATCGACACCTTGACTTGTAGTAATATTGAAAGCTACACCTGCAGCTTTTGATACCCATCTGCCGGCAATATTACACGGCATACCTTTGAAATTGATTTTATAAAAATATATTTGAAGCCTATAGAGTTAGGAATACTACCTTCCTTTGTTGCGTTCCGCGTCATAACACCTTTTTTCAATTCGCTTACTTCTTGTTTTAATAATTCTAAAGCATCGCGGACGCCACTGCTCTGTGTTACCGCATGAGTAGGAATTGATGTTTGGGCAGTAGTACTTGCTGTTGTTGAGTTGGTTTCAATATAAGCCGTACTTATTTCAACACCTCTTGACAAAACAGTTTCTGGCTGAGTGTTAATTTCCGTACTACTAGTTACGGCACTAACACTAGTAGATAATGTTGTAAGTGTTGTCGTTGACTCTCTTTTAGTTACTATTGATGTAATTTGTGACGTACTTTGTGCGCCTACTGTAAATGGTTGTTGCAACATATCTGCTGGACTAAAGATATTATCTGTTATAATTGTAGGATCACCAACCTCACGATTCTCATTTGGTTTCTTCTTAAATTTGAAACGATTATGTCCAAAAATGCTTCTGATCAAAATAGGCGTCTTGCCGCCAGGATCTTCTTCATTTAGTGGCGTCTCTACAGCAGCACGTGACGTTACATGCGCTGAGGACATTTTGGTAGTACTGATGGGGTTAGTCGCTGATGCTGTTGGCACATATATTATTTTAACATTATCATGGAGCGTCCTTTCAGCTTCATCATAAGCAACGTTGATTAATGGTTTTTGATATTCGGTGATAGCGGAGCTAGCAGCAACTTTTATCAGTTCGTCTACAGATGGAGCCACTGTGAATGTAGCTGCTAAAGGCGGTTTTAATAATGACTGTTTAGACATTGATAGGTAGTAGTCTTCAGATATATCTTTAAGTGGTGCTTGGCGAATTTGTTTATGCTGTCTTGATTTGATATTTTGACCAACTGTTGTAATACCGTAATTTATTGTGGTATTAACCAGTGTATTAACGGCTGGGATTCGGTTTTCTTGTATTAAATCTAACATATCTTTGGATAATGCAATTTTTTTAAGAAATGGATGTTGATGCCGTTTGATATCTTGTGTTTGTATTTTTGATACAATTTGATTTATAACTATCGTAATTAAAAGTGTTCGGAACTTGATTGATAATTGTATCATTGAATTTATTAAATATAATTAGTATATGTATATATGTTTGTATAAAACGTTCACTGCCAATAAAAATGTCATTATGATCTATGTCATTATGACTCTGTTTCGACAAAACCTTGATTGTCGAAAGTTTTTAAATGCACCACAGATCGATCCGAAGCTCGCGAGAATTGCTCATCTTCAGAAGACAAATCTTGATAATCTATAAATAAAATTATCAAATGAAATAATGAATGGCAGAATGTTTAATAACATTTACTTTGTTTTGAGTATGCACTTTGATCATCGAGCTCAGGTTCAAACATCGGGGGAGTGCTTTGAAAATAATGCGGTCGTAAAGAGTCAACACTTGATCGTGACTTACTGTTTCTTAATGGTGTCATATCTATTTGACGTATTCTGTAATATTTTCAAAAATATTAAACAATCACAAAATTAATAAAGCTTCTGAATTTTACGTGATATATTACCTATCGCTTAAACTACAACATTTTCTTAGCAATGTTGGAAAGAGAAGTACCAATAAAAATGCAATGAGTATAGAACAAGTTAACACCAGCCAAATTGTAACTGTTTTCTGATTTTCAGGCACATCATATACTTTAAATTCGGTTTTATTAAAACAAGTCCTCGCATATCTACTCCACATTGTATCCAAATTCGTTCCACTCAATTCATAATCATCAGGTTGGCTTTTATTGAAAATCACCGGTAAAGCAAAGTTGAGTTCAATGCATTGTGAACTCTCCGGCCAATCATATGTACATTGTCGTAAGAATTTCACAAGTACATTTTCCGTTGTAACAGGTTCCTCTAAATTGTAATCACTATCAGTGCAAAATTTCGTTGCCATACAACTTATCGAGGATTTAAGCTGTTTAAGAATGTCCGGATTTTCATAGTCGTCAGCTGACTTGCCATATACATAAACAGTTGTGGATACTTTGAGGTTTTCTGGTGGCAAGGGCCATGGTGTCAACGTAGTTGGGATTTCGGTCGTTGTAGTTAGTTGATTGCCTTAAAAAGGAAAGTTATACAAATTTTATGATTTTGTTTTGAAAGCAATTTGCAAATTTCAGAATTACGAGTAGTTGGAAAATTTTGTGAATTTAGAAATACCGTATTGATAAGTGGGGCTCCAATTTAAACTGTTTCGTAGGCTCTGCTAAAACGTCTAAGAATCCTGGCCACACTGATAAGAATAGACTTTTGGACTGACATTTTTTTAGTACGAGCTTTTTTAAACGATAAGGAGTAAGTAATAGATAATAGAAGGTAGAAATAAGTAGGTACTCCTTCAATCCGCTGTTGTCAAACTCCGCCGATGATAATCCCTTACCTTAAACAGATGGCATAACTCCCCCGATTGCCGAGGTAAGCCTTTTAATAAAAAGATGAACTTGATCATTTCCATGTACCAGATTAAGTCAGGTAAAGCGGCGGAGCTCTGCCCCGCTCGCACAATCATTACGCTACCCTAGAAAAAAACAACATAAAAAATATTTAAAATTTTTTCGTTGCACTTATAGATGGTTCAATGTTGCCTTATCTCACGTACGTCTCATTTTTGGTGTTATAATACCAACGACTAATTAAAAATATCAATTACCAATTTCATCTACAAATGTAAAGCTGGTTGCATACAAAAACTAATAATTCATAGGACCACATTTCATTTCTAGCAACACCCGGCTAGTGGCTTAGTGAGTTCGTCGTAGAACAAAACATAAACATCAGCGAATGAAACTAGAAAACTGAAAACTTTTAAATGTAAGATAGACTAGATTTCAATATATTACAGAATAAAATTATTGGCATTGCGAATAAAAATAATAAAACCCTATGAACGAAGGTAATAATAATAAGAGGACCAGACTAACTTAAGCAATTATTGTAGCAAATTCCCAAAATTTTCCGACTACTCCACATAGAAAATATTTCTCAGACGATAATTGAAGTACATATTTTAATTACCTGTTCTTTGGTATGATAATTTGAAGAATGATTGGTCTTGCGACGATTTGAATTTTATAAACACTTGATTTGAATATATCAGGAAAAATTTATTTGTTGCTTCATGAGTTACTAAAACACCGGATTTGTCATCATTCAACTTTGCTCCTAAAAATCAATTAAGTGATTTTTTTGTTTATTTTCTTGCATAAATATACAAACGATAGTATAATTAAGTCTTGCACGACGTCGTGTAAGACTCTTGGACGACGTAAGCTTGCGGGTGATGTTGTATGAAAGAAATTATGCTACAAAGCTATAAAACTTATTTAGAATTAAATTAATTTCTGAATTATGTGCAAAATATATGCGAGTCCGTCAACATCATTCCTGTAGTAAGTAAGCGCTGATACTTTCGGGAAATTGTATTTGCATAGTGTAATTCTACTTTTCGTGTAGAAGAGAATAATACAAAGGAAATTCATCGAGGTACAAACCAAGTATACAGTGAAACTTTATGGGTGACGAGGTTATGTGGAAATGGTACAGGAGATTTGAATGGATATCGAAGATCGTTCACTGGCGTTCACAAAGAAGGTGAGCTGGGATGCAGAGTTTGTTGCTAGTGGAAAAACTTATTCGACGAATTGACCAAACTGCTGGAATTGAAAATTATTAAATATAAATAAATATTAAAAAATAAAGATAAAACAAATTCTTTAGCATTATGAATTTTCTGAAATATTTAATCTCTACTCGATTATAACGGCAAATTTAGGCTACCGAAGACTGCGTTCTTTGGGTGTCCATAAAATACTCACTGAAAAATACAAAATCCAACAAATGGCATCACTCTTTTAAGTTCTTGGCTTAAGAAGAGACTAGGAGTTTTCACGCCAATCCGTAAACGAAAGAACGCAGTCTCAGCAGTAAATGCATTCAAATGCTCTGGTAGTCCCAAAAAGAAGAAAACAAAAACGTTGAACGACAGAGAACTCATAGCTACGATTTTTTGACACCAAAAAGGCGGCTAGTTTTTGGATTTTCTGGACTCAGGAAATATGATTTCTGCCAGGGTTTAGCGCTATGGGGCCTAAGCGATGTTCCAAATTATGCAGACCCCAATATAGCCTAAGATACGATGTATAAGAATCAATTTTCAAATTATATTTAAAAAAAAAACATTAAAAGTATTGTAATAATTCTTACCCGGTTTAATAATCAGATAATCGTTAACGTCCCAGTTAATATTAGCATTCTCTAAAAATACCAACAATTTATATCCATCTAACATCGAAATTTTTACATTTGAGGTTTTACTTCTTTCTAACACATGTTTGTCATCATCATTAAGTTTAATGATGTCATCCTGTTGATCTAAAGCAAATTAAATAAATTAAATCTAGTTAGAGTGCTTCAAAAAGCAACAAATATTTCGTACTTATAGCAAGAATCAACCAGCTTAATGATATTAATAAAATATTAATTTGTTTTAACATCCTTAAATTTTTTACATATTTATTTATGACGTACGAATAATTATATTAAGTTTACAAATATAATTTATTCTTAAAAGAACATTTAATTTGTTTTGCTGATAAGATTATATTAGATAAAATAATTTTAAGTTTCCTATCTGACAATTTAGATAAATTGATTTTTGTATTTACTAATCGCATATTTCATTACTTTATAACGTTCCAATGAAGTTTTATTTCCTTAAATTAGATCTGTTAAAGACAAAGTACCGCTTTTCCAGGGTAATTACTACATTGGGTGGGTGTACCGTGTAAGTGATAGGTATCTGAAAAACAAATGCCAAAAAAAATTAAAAATAATATTAATTAATTACTTAATTTAACAAGCACGAAGGGGCATGTGGCATTTCACATTCAAGATCTCCACTATCAGGGAATCTTTAGGTGATGAATCATTGGACAAAACTTATAATGTTTTCATTAGTACTAACTAGAAAAAATATTTTCAAATCTATTATCTATCTTGGAATTTTTAATGTATATTTATTTATTTTAAACTGAATTTACCTAATTCTATAAAGTTAAAATCATTTTAACTGTAAACTAAACGTATAATTTTAATTATTACAAAAATATTGTTTGCTGAATGCATTTGTAAATATTAAACATTAACAGCCATCTTTAAATTAGTTTGTTACTTTTTGTAGGAAATTTAATGCTAAAATACTAGTATCAATTTATTATTACTTCTTAACCTTGATGTCTTTTCGTATAGCGCCATCTGTACACGAATAACTAAGTGTTCATTTATAAAATTTTGTATTAGATGAGAGTTTGACTCACCTGTTATGTATGTGTGGTTGCCTAGTATAATATAATTTTTATGACAACAAATTCTAAATATGCACTATCGGTTTATGACAGCAAATTATAAATATGCACTATCGGTACGTAAATTTAAATAATCCCAAATATTTTTACTTTATTGGTTCGTACAATACTACGGTTCAGTCCTAATGACGTAAATATTCAAAAGGAATTCATTACTTCCATAATTAGCATTTCAAAGCAGGTTATATAAACTTTTGTCATACTGGAATTACAATCTTCAGTAGTTGTTTTTATTGTGAATTATTTTACTGTCTGGTAAGCATGTTGGCTGTGAAACTTAAGCAGAATTTATTTCCGACTTTAACGAAATGTTTGGTAACACAAGCGGCAATGAGAACAAGTAAACCATTGGATCCTCTACAAGAGGCTGCTCTCGCTGAGAACTGTTTTCTAGTCGATGAAAATGATAAAGTACTTGGTACCGCTTCAAAGAAAGAATGCCATAAAGTTAAACCAGATGGTAGTATACCATTGCATAGAGCTTTTAGTCTGTTTTTATTTAATAAAAAAGGTGACCTTTTGTTGCAGAAGAGATCAGAGCATAAGGTAGGTGCATATTTTCCTCTACTTGTACAGATATGTATGTCAGCGACAATTTTTTTCTTGTAAGGCTTTTTTGGAGTACAACCAGTTTTCATTTTAAATTTATACATCATATTTCAAGTTTTATTCCCGTATTTATTTTACTTTATCAGTGACAGGGTAAGACCAAAATTTAATGTGGGCAAGATACATTTTGCGAGGCCCTCTGGTAATGCAAGAGGTATGGTTTTATATAGAGATATTTTTTGGCTCAATTTTTTTATAAAAATGCAAATATCTAATTTATTTTATTTAATTCATTAATTCACAAATATAACTAATCTAGTTCTAGCAGTCTTGGTATATACTTATTATGAAGAATCACAAACCAGACATTTTAAACCTGATATACGGTTTGTGGTCATATATAGACTATTTTCTAAATAAAGTAAATAAACTTTTATATATCTAAGTAAACTAAATAATTTCTAAGTATTTTCTAATTATCTAAATTTCTAAAAGAGATTCTAAATAAACTATAACACTAATACTGAACAGTTTAATGCTGCACCAGTATACTTCTTCTATACGCGTTCTTTGTAAATGTTTCTTATTTCCCTTTTAAATCGATTCATTTTGTTCGGCTGTTCTTGTATTTTCCCTTTAGGCTGTTTACATTATCATTAATTTGTGTCTTGTAGAGCTTATACCTTTGTTTGTCCGTACTTGCGTAATGTGAAGGTAATTTTTTCTTCTGGTATCAACTGTGGTAATCACAATTTGTAGGTAGCTGAATGTGGGTCTTTATCTCTTCCCGTAGAATGCTGTGAGCTAATATTAGACATTCTATCTCAATCACGTCCTGTATTTGTAAGGTATTGGTGTAGTTAAGCACTTTCGTCGTCGGTGTTTGCCAGTGTAGGTTATATAAGTGCTTCAGCGTCCTGTTGTGTGATCTTTGCTTTTTTATTCTTGTTTTGGATCCAAATCCCCATATGGTGCACCCGTAACGTATGTGAGTTAATATATGAGCTTCTTTTATCATGTTTGGTATTCTAAAGTCAGAGATGTGGAATTTATCCGGAGCACCACTTACTGCTGAAAGTTTATTCCGTATTTTTTTTTGTGTAGTGGTTCCCATGTAAGTTTATTATCTATCTCCAGTCCCAGGTACTTCATTGATTTTTTTTCTTTTAATAGTTTCTTTTTTATTTCAATGTTTAGATTTATCTCCTTTTTGTTCTTTGTTATTTTTTGCCCGGAACCCATCTTTCATATAGGTCCAAGTCTTCATTAATTTCTTTTTGTAAGTTTTCACTGTCTGTACCTGCATGTAGCAGTATGGCGTCATCCGCAAACACCACATACTTAGACTTCAGTTTTATCGATTTCATGTTCATTATGTATATTGTATATAATAGTGGTTCCAACACTGACCCCTGGGGTACTCCAATGTTTATTTTTTCATAACTGCTTGATGCTCCATTTATTTTGGTTGCCATCATGCTGTCTTTAAGATATGATTCTATTAATTTATTGGCCACTCCTATTAAACCAATATCCTCAAGGAATTTCAGTAGAAGCCGGTTGCCCAACGTTTTATACCTCTCTCTAAGTTCCTCCGTAGGATGTTTCGTTTCCATTCATCATATGTTTTCTTTTGATATCATTTCGATTTAAGATATGTTCGTTAATCCATGTTGTTTGAAGTGTTCTTATGGTTTTTTCCGTTGTTGCGTTAGCCTTTTCATTTGTTACTATTTCCAATAGTTTCTCCATATTTATCAGTTGTACTTTGTTTATTTCACTTTGTATCTTCTCAGTCATTCTATCATAATTAATTTTCTTTATTACCTTTGGTTTCATTTCGACTTTCAGTTTTACAATTGGTTTATGTCTATCATTTTGTGATCACTCAGGTCTATATCTGAAGTCAGTTCAGTTTTATATTTGGTGTTATTGATATTCGTAAATGCATGATCTATTAATGTCTCTTTTCCCTTTATTCCAATTCTGATTTTCGTCAATGCTACTTAAGAAATGACACCCATTACTATTTATGGTATCTATATATTCATATGCTTTACTATCTAGTACAATCAGGTTGATATCCCCGATTAGTATTGTATTTTTGCCGTTCGTCGTTAGCCTATTTATAATTTGTACTTAGTTTGGCGTCGTTATATGAGGCGGTATGTACGCCGCAATGAATTTTAGTTGAGGGTTTATGTTATTAATTTCAATCTTTATTATATTACAGTCAGGCTCTTTCTTTACTTGTACTGTATTGTAGATGTATTTATTTTTTATATATATCGCTCCTCCTCCTGATTTATCATTCCTTGTACTATGAGTACTTGTGTAACCCTGAATGCTGTATGAATCTGTTTCATTAGCATATAGCCATGTTTCCGTAATTATTAGTATATCGGTGTCATCTTTATGTAATACTTCTTATGTTTATGTACTTATTTTGAGTCTTAAATTATTGATTTTAGTTTTCATGTTCATTATTATCTATCTTGTTTCGATTTACTTTTAACTTGGTTTAATTAGTTTAATTGGGTTGAATTATAATCAATTCGTTGTTTAAGTTCCGCTTTTTTTAAGTAGTATTGGACATATTTCACTGCTTGCTTTGGGTTGTATATAGTTGATGTCACTCCGTTTTTCTAGATACTTGAGACAGTTTGTACAGTTATATTGTTGAGAGGTGCAGCTTTGATCATTATGTTCTTGTGCACAATTGTTGCATGTTTCCTTTCTTTTGCATTCGGACGTTTTGTGTCCATAGCCCCAACATTTGTGACATTGGTAAGGAAAGATATCCTCTTGTATTTTATGTTTGGTCCAACCTATGTATATATCATTGTTTATTAATGTTTTGAATAGATTTCCTGTTAGCTCAAAATGGTAGTTCCATTTTCTGCTGTATTTTGACTGTCAATTGTGCACTAGTTTTATTTGGTAAACCTCTCCAAAGAAGGCTTCTTTTAGCTTCTTAATTTAATCTATTATTTCATGGTTTTCTAGCTCCTTCCTTACTCCTGTTATGTAGATTGTCGGGTTCCTCATTTTGGTTAGGCTGATGTCATATGTGTCATTTAATTTCCTTTCTAGTAGTTCTCTTATCTATTTTTAGAATTTATTTTAGTGGTCTCAACTATGATGCCTCCTTCTTTGATGTGTTTGATTTCTTTTATTACTGCTTGCTCTTCTATTGTGTTTACTTTCCGTTGCACTTCCTTCTTAGTTTTTAGTTTGTTTGGGGGATCTAGGTTTAATTATTATTTTCTGTTTATTGTAGTATATCTTTGGCTGTTATGCTTGCATATGTTGCTCGTCTATTTTCTTTCTTTGCATGCTCCGATTGCCCGTCATCCTGGACTGATTTCTAATTGTATGTATGATCTCTTTCTTTGTGTCCGTTAGTATCTCGCTTATACACTTTTTGATATCTTCATTTGCATTTGTTTCTACCTTCATCGATTTTAGCGTTTGTTTACATTCTAGACATAACCACAAAACCAAATGGCCTGCTTATTGTTTTATAGTCCTTCTCATTTATATTTAATCACTTCGCGTGGTACCACTTATTACATACAACGTCACATAGTATCGTATTTTGATTGTTGTAACACTTTTTCTACACATTTAGGACACTTATTGCCAGACGACTCGTCTGATTTAATTTTGATTTAATCCACCTTATTTAATTCCAGTAATAACTAACAGTATAGAATTAAAGAAACAGAAATTTTCTGCTTTTAGTCTTACTGAACTTCTTAATAATTGTATCGCAATCTAGCTTAGATGCTATATCTGCTTCAATAGATAAAACTGCCAAAGCTGAAAGTCTTTGCTGATCCATTGTACTTCTTAAATAATTTTTGATTATTTAAATAAGTTTTAATTTTGAAAAACTCCTATCAGCGGAGGCTGTACTTACTGCTACGGTTAACAATATTCGATTGACAATATAAATATTTGGCTAAATTTCTTTTAAGTTATTTTCTGTTATGTATTGGAGCAGCTGTTTCACTTCTTTAATGAAGTCAGGTAAATTTGGGATCATTGTTTCTAATTCTTCATATAATTCATAAGGTTGAAAGTCACTGCTCTCACCCACTTGCAGGACTGTGTGTAAATCCAGACTGCTCTTTTAGAAATTAGCAGAAAAGAGAGTCAAGAGCGCTTTATAGGTTAGCCTAATGTTGTTTAGTTTACTCTGAACACTATTGTGCTAATTGACTTTAGTAGACTACTTAAAAGGTGACTTAAAAGAAGTCAAAACTACAAGACCGTGCCAAACAGGACAGCGTAGCACAGCTGTCCACGCCGTAGGCAAATACGGGGAAAATGTGTATCTAGAGCGGCCGTAGGCCGCGCCAAAGCGTACAACAAAGCTGGTTCAATAAGCAAGTTTTATCCCCAGCACCAAGTTGGGGATAAAAGGTTCAACTTTTGCTTTATGCAAGATGTAACAAAACGTAGGACTTCCAGGATATAAAAGATGGGGTGGCGGTCACGTCCACGACTTTTTGTTTTATAACCTCGCTATTAACCCGTCGTACCGTGCTTAGCAGATTTTAAGGAAGATTATTTGCCAAATTGAAACGTCCTAAGTTAATTGATTTCTGAAAAATGAGTATTTTAACTGTTGCTCAATATGACCCCGCTTTTAACCCTTCAAGAGATACAAATCAAAATTTCGTCTTACAATGGGTGTTAAAGAAGAATATTCTTGCCAAGTTTCAACTTCCTAAGGTAATTGGTGTCCGAGATAGGGTTATTTTGATTCTTGCTTTATACGTCCCCC
>WYDF02003123.1:0-14022 GCA_009867245.2 Adranes taylori
AAAGATGGCATGATGACATCAAAAAAACAGCCGGACTAAACTGGTACCAAGTGGCACAGAACAGGGAAAACTGGAAATATATGAGAGAGGCCTATATCCAAAGGATAGAAAACGGCTAGAAGAAGAAGAAAACAATACCTAGGGTAAAATCCTTATTATAGTAATTTTGGCTAGATAGAAACGTGGAGGAATACGTACAGAAATAAAAATTTTGAAAAAAATCTAGTTGTGTAAAAAAAGATAACAAATCTTTGAGAGAAAACAAAATTTAAATTCCGGTAATGACGTTACACAATGCAGCTGCACCTACTCTGAGGTTATTCAAAAATCAATAATTTGAAATTGATTTTAAACTATAATTATAGCAAGCGTAATTAGCAAATTGTGCATAATGCCAACATTTGATTTTCAGACATAATGTTTACATTATAGCTCATATTATGTCAGCTTAACACTGCCTGTGGGTAACAAAGCATAGAACGCTACAAACATTTGAAACATGAACACACTTATATAATATCAGCTAGACATATGTAACATTACGTTGATTATGAAAAGCGGATACCTATTGTTTCAACCACCTCTTTCTAGTCAAAATTTAAATCCGCCTACTGTTTATATAACGATAAATTGAACCACTGCATATATCCTTTTAGTTGGTATTACGGGATTTACTATAGGTAGCAGATTTATGAGAAACATAAAATCTTATTTCCATTGATATAAAAATCAATTTTATTGTCTAGATTAGGGGTCGGCAACCTTTTTCGGACGGCGGGCCATTTTCAAAATAAAAATTTTTATGCGGGTCGCACATTCAGATGTAACTTAAATAGTGCTTTTATATCATATACTCCTAAAATTATATTTGTGCTTTGGCGGGCCGCGTAAAAAGTTACGAAGGGCCGCAGGTTGCCGACCCCTGGTCTAGATTGTTAAAAAAATTTACCTTCGCCTCATCAGATTTCAATTTTTGGTGTCATCTCTTAAGCCACTCCCAAATTTCTATCCTATGTTGTAACGTTTTATTTGTGATACAGTAAATTAGTTTACCTTAAGATATTTTCGTAATGTGTATGTTTGTGATATGTTTGACAAGGCTTTCCATCAACCCAATATTTCTACAATAGATGGCGTTATTTTAATTCTGTCTATTAAATTAGTTAAATCTTTTCCATTTGTTTTTCACCTAATTGGGGACGAAAGAAGTAGGGAATTTTCTATATTGTTACTTTTTTATACATTTATTTTTTAATATTTAGAAATTTTGCGCAATTATTTTTACAGGCAACTATGTCATTTGTCGTGTGGTGGTGACATCTTGCGTTATTCTCTGTCATTAAGTTCAGTAAATCATAGCGGCAGATTTTTTAAGGTACACATAATCGCTAATTTTAAATTTCAAGAGTATTAACATTGGAAATGAGTGAACATACATCCTGAATAATTTATCGATTTTGTTTATTTAACTTGTGGGGTTGTAGTTTCTCCGATTTTGTAAGGATATTAGGCAGCTTATGATGGTACTACTTTCTGGTGGCTAAGCGTAGTAGAGGGGAACATGCGCAGTAGTGAAAGAAGCTACACTTTGTTGGAGGGAAATGTCGTTTCTTCACTTGTGACCTAAACAGCAGATTGAACATCATCCATTTTTGCTGGCTGTTAAATTACAAGAATGGGATTAGAAATACACTGTTGTTAAAATCAAAATTTGGGTAAAGGGATCAAAATTCATTATTGAGGATTATTGGGGTAGTTGGATTTTTTGGTGAATTCTGATTTTCAAACTCATTGATTTTGAATTATGGCGTAATAGTGATCTCGCTTGCGCGGATTTAAAATTTCGTTTGATTCTGGAAGACCGTAACATCGGAGCAGCAATAATGCAGGAAGGAAAAAACCAGCTATTGATTAATTGGTAAGTATCATTTCCCTTGAATACATGAGGTCATAAATTGGAGGCCATTTTCCTTTCGCTTCATCTCAATAATTACTACGTATTGATTTTTAGATTGTTTTGGACTATATTGTTTTTGGATTACACGTTTAATGGTAATTTTGTGGTTAGCTGAGACATTTTTTTGATTGGTTCGATTTCTTCAGCACAGCTGTTTGGATATTTCTCTGGTAAGGAGAGAGTGATACGCCGAATTTGGGGAGTATACGTCATCGTGGATTTTATGGAATAAGAAATATCGGACATATAGATTTTAACAACTAGCTATCGATAGAAGTCACAAGTAATATTCTTTGCCAGGCTGCAGGAAATTGAGTAAAATATTTCATTTGATTAAACTGATAAAAAATTTGTTAAAATTGTGATTCACTTTAAGCTTTATTTAACATTCTGAGGGGGTTATTGTAGAACAGTTTGCGTATTTTGCTAGGACAGTGGGATTACCGGTGCCTTTCATAGTCCCAAAATACGTGGCGCAGAAGATCCGGGAAATAGTAAAATTATAGTAAGACTTTGATGGACCTAGCCGAGCGCAGTGGAGAGGGCCACAGAAGGGATAATCTCAGAATAATTTGGACAGTCCTATACGGATATTTAGTAGGTTTAAATCATAGTTTGATTATAGGTTGATAACTTCGTACTAATATGCTTAATGAATTTAATTACGTAATTAAGTTCTTTGGATTCACAAAGTGGCCAAACTTACAGGAAAGAATATTTTACGTCGTATGACAACAATAAGACTACAAGAGATTAGACTTATAGGTGCTTTTGCAATTGAATAAAGGTTGTTATCTGTGGCGGGTGCACAAGTGGTAGAGACGGGTATAATTTTGGGAGGGGTTCAAAATGATCGTTTTATTCAGTATTTCAATTTTAAAATTAGAAGATTGAATTTCTGCTCGCATTTAGTATTTTGTATTATGCGTCGAATGTAATTAGTGCCATGCCTTAAACTGGTGTAGAATGCGACCTTGCCACATTTCAAATCTTACAAAATTTTGGATATAATTCAGGAGCTATAAAAGATAGGATACTTGAATAAACTTTTTGGTATAGTCTTCCAAAAGCTCCTTCAATTTTATTTGAAACATTTTTTAGAAAATTAAATTTTAGTATATACACACGATATTTTTTGTTTTGTAAGTTTTTCGACCGATTTTCTCTAGAAGAGCTATTGTATTATCTTAAATATCTCGGTTTCTATGAAAGTTAAAAGAATATAACTAGGGGAAGACCCACGGATCTCAATTGTTGCACAATACGCGGAAAAATGACTCAAAAGCTGTCCCGCGGAAGAAGTAAGTCAAAAATGGCAGCAGGCTGCGCCAAAACGGACAGCGAAGCTGTTCGCGCCGTATCCAAATATTGAGACCCAAGAATTAATGTGTTGGCAAATTTGTTACATAAACTAATTCACAAGGCCAATGCAGTCTGCGTACGAAGCACGCCAGACTGCTATTTTAGAAATCAGTCGAAAAGAGAGTCCAGATCGGTCGTAGGCCATGACAAATCATACAGCGGAGCTTTCCGCGCCGTAGTGAAATACTGGGAAAAAGTTAGTCAAGAGTCAAGAGCCGAGACAAAGTGGACAGCAAAGCTGTCCGCACCATAGGCAAGTACGGGAACCGGGAAATTAATGGTAGGCGATTTATAGGTTATTTATCCTAAAGAACTATTGTGCAAATTGAATGTATGAGTTATAAGGTGACAGTCAAAATTAAATGCAAGGTATAACAAAATGTGGGACTAGTATATGAAATATGAGGTGGCGATCACGTCCACGAGTTTTTTAACTACACATTTAAAAACCAAAATTATGCAACTGACCTGTGAAGCGATTGAGAACTTCTGTACTTTATGCGCTGCTTTAGAAACTTTC
Source organism: Adranes taylori (assembly GCA_009867245.2). Classification (NCBI taxonomy): domain Eukaryota; kingdom Metazoa; phylum Arthropoda; class Insecta; order Coleoptera; family Staphylinidae; genus Adranes; species Adranes taylori. Next base: position 3,840 of record WYDF02003123.1, read on the forward strand.
TAGTTAGTTTTTACTGTAAATATATAACTCCTCAGCATCCGCAGTAGATTAATTAGCTGGCGTAATTTTATGAAAGCTTTTGCAAAAGTTTAAATTTTCCGCTGAGTTAATAACCCAATAATAACTTATTATTACAAATGTAATTAATGGGGAAATGCTGTGACATCAATTGATACTAAGGTTAAATAAAAATAAATTCTACTACAATTCCAAACATTTTTTGTTTTAGGTTTGTATGCCCGATTACGATCATAATGTTCTAATACTTACTTAGTAATAATTGCAAAATCTAATATTTGTGTCAAAGGCATAAATTTAGCTATGGAGATGCTATAAAATAATATTAGACGGATACTGATGTTGATGAAGAAAAGTCGTTCAATATTTTGTCAAAAATTTTATCGTGGAGTAAAATCAATGAATTGTTTCTCCACAGCGGGGGTGTTAGCGACAAATATTTCCACTTGAACATTTGCACGTTTGAACATTTGGAAAAAATCATAGAAAAACTCAGCCCTTAATTATTAACCGACTCTCACTTGGTTTTGTTTCATTTTCCCCCCTCCTTTCAGTACTCCGTTATACTTCCTAATGCATGTCTTGTCACCGATAATAATGCGTATGATGCATATCTAATGCATGTCTTGTCACCGGTAATAATGCGTATGATGCATGCAGGATCGGATCAGGATCGATGAAAAATATCTTTAGAAATTTTCCCGATGTTTTATTTTTTTGAAACAAATTTTTGAAATAAGCCCAGGGGTGACATGTTTCTTGCCCAAGTTATTAACAAGAATTCTACGAATAGCTTCCTGTGGAATGTTGAGGTCCAGGACCATCTCTCCTACGATTACATGACAATCTCTTTCACCTTGTTAATGTTTTCAGCGGTTGAAGGCGTGGAACGACGTCCTGAAATCTTCAAAAAGTTCTATACCACTCGTGTCTGTGGGTCTGTATAAAACTGATTCACCACAAATCTGTGCCAACATTTTTGCAAATGCATTTCCGTTGGCGACACAAAATTGCGGAGTTTACTTAAAGCATATTAAAAATCGTAGCACATGTTTGTGGTTAATTCTAATGACAATACCAGCAAATATAGAAAAAAACCATTTGAAAGCTCTGGCCGCTACTGCTATTGCAATTTGGAAGAAGAAAAAGAATATAATGATTATTTCACACGGGCGATTTAAATTAGAAACGCATGATACTTATTTAGTGGAATGGATATAATAAATTGTATTAACATTGTATCCAAACCAAACCTTTAAATTAATTAATTCACAAATTGTTTATTTTAAAACGTAATTTGTTGCACCAACTTAACATAATTCTTTATTTTATGTAGAGAAGAAACTAACGCATATAATAACAAGATCATATGGAAACTTTGTTTCGTGAGTTTCTTTCAGAAAGTTGTAACAGAATATGTAAGTTTTAAACTTTAAACTTGTGTAATCCGTTGGTTTGTGGAAAGTACATCTATCATGTTAAGCTGAAAGCATATTTGATATCTTATATAATAAATTTTCGAAATAAGCAAAGTTAGATAATTCAAAGAAGAAATGTTAAAATCTCGTACAAAAGAACAACGTAATGTTTTAGGAAGGAAGTTAGTAATTGACACAATACCTCGCGTACAATTCAACTGTAAAACAATTTTGCGAGATTTCCTTTTTATATCTAGCAAGGAACCAATTTTATACCTCTCCGAAATTTTCTAGTCTATTATTTAATAACATCAAATGCTCTGAACCAGATATATAGTAATTATAGATTCAAATTTTGCATCGTTCATTGATTCAAATTTTTCATGGCTCATAAGTCAACCACATTCGTCCATTGCAGGACATAATCCACGCGGGTTTGCTTCCACACATTCTTCTTGTATCCAATTTGTATACGTACGTCTACTATTATCTGACCATCGTATTGGTGGTCGGCCCCTATTTCGATATGCGTCTTGTCTAGGCCTTCATTCTATAATACGCTTGGTCCACCTGTCATTCTGAATAGTCCACCTGTCATATTTCTTATAAACTTGTTTTTTCCGCCATCTATTTTTCGAATAATCAGAACTAAATTAATAATAATTCAATGAAATCAGCAAGAGATTAAACAAAAAGCAGACGCAGATATTTTCCACACATCATACAATACAGTTTAATCTTTTGGTCCGCCGAGAAGAACAGCATTCAAAAATATGCATGATGCAATCAGTCGCAGTTAGTCGCATGATTCATTGTCGTTCATTGTTCAATATGCGTGTAGTATTGTTCCAGTAGAAAATATGTTTGAACGACAAACGAAAATATTTATGACTTTTTCGATTGTTGTTAAATAGCTTACCGCATCAATTGCAAACAAAAATGATGTCCAACCATTTCCAATACAATGAGAGGCATAAATGAAGGAGCCCGATTCCGATAATAGTAATTATTGTTCTGCGTTGTTCAGATGACCGTTGATGAATCGAAATCTTTTTAATTTATACAGAGGCAAATAATTTGCAGGTTCCTTTTAGGTATTTTTTTAAATTTGAGTGTGTTGTGTAAATTAGAAAATTTATTGAATCTTAAAATTAGCTAATATAAAATCATAAGATTGGTTCCAGTATATAAAAAAACGCGTCATTGGGTAGTAAAGTCATTGGGCGCATTTAGCGAATGAAGTATGCTCAGTTTCTATAATTACTATACCCGCTCAATCCGTTGCGCTATGAAATAGGCGCAAAAAAGCAGCTCAGCAAATTTGTAAGCGATAAATTTATACGCTTAATATGCAGTGTATTATGATTTTAACCTATAATATGTCAGATGATGTGGTAAATAAACTGATGTTGATTTCAAATTACTATAAGTACAAGTAATATTTAACATATATTTTATTTATCTAAAATATATTAACCCTCATTTTCGCTGCATGCTTCCAACATTCTTTTCTTCATAACTGGTTCAAAATCGCCTTCATCATAAGAAGAACTAGCCAATTCAATTTCAGAATTAGTGAAATATCCGATTTGTCATAAATTGTTTTTCGACTGATTCATTTTCACTGCCATGATCAGATTCAGATATTAAAACAAGCCCAACTAATTCTCATAAGTAAATAATCATTATCAGTTAAATTTTCTGCGCTTTTCTGCGAATGATTTTCATAAATCTATAATCTGAGAAATTTCATCATTTCCGGATCCAACGACAATATAATTTGCAACCATTTCTGGCCATATGTTCCACCAACAACTATTTAAAGTGGTTGTTCTACCTTTTTGTAAGCTAAACCGGCATGCCTTTGACAATCTAGGATTCTGATTTTTTTTCAAATTTCTGGAACTGTTGGTGATTTGTCGTAATCCATTTTAGTCAAAATTTCTTGAAAAGTTTGAAAGTGGCTATTATGCCCTGATCTAAGGGTTGTATCAAAGCTGTAGTGTTTGGTGGTAGAAATAGTACCTCAATATTTGAATACTGAACCCCGTGTGAATCCCGTTTGGCTAGGTGCGTTATTCAAAATTGAAAGCTTTGAACGGAAGATTTTTCTCTTTCATATAGATTTCTGCTTCCGGTATAAATGGTTATGAAATCAATCGGTAAAAATTGTTATAGTCAGTACACCTTGGAAGGTATTTACAAATAAAGAACATTTCTCATTCACATCACTAGAGACATCGTTTAAGAATTCCCAGCATAAGTGTTTCATAACGTTATGGAGTGTACTTGAACATGCATTTGCCTTTGAACGTTATGAGTCTACATATTCTACTGCTATAAGTAGGTTTTGGCAGAAGAGGGTGACTGAATATTAGTAACTTAGGTATAATGGCCGTGATTTGAGTGTAAATTACTGCACTGGTAAAATTATGTTTACTAAAATTCACAAAAATGTTGTATATGCAATTCCTATTCCTTGTATTATCATAGATAGTTAAACTTAAGCCATAACAATCGAGTAAGTAAGTAATAGAAGTGGCAATTCTATTACTTACTCGTAAGAGTAGGATCGGAACGGAATTTAAAATTTCCGTTCCCGCAAATAATGGAATTGTTATCCGCAATAATGATCAAGAGATTTTCTAAACTATTTAAGAACAAATTATAATCCAAGTTTGGAGGTCTATAAAGAGTGACAATTAGACAGCCAAGAGATTTCGAATAGATAGCAGCATATTCGCAGTTATAACTTACCGACAAATCTGACATGTCCTGCAGAGCCTCTAATAATATATTTTGCTTTGAAAAGGTAAGCACGCCGCCATGCAATCTGGTTGTTTCTTTTCAAAAAGATAACAAATGTATGTAATTATCCAGACCAACACCACGTAACTCTTTTTCCACAATCTAATCCTCAGAGAGGCAGATAAAGTCTGGGATTAAACTTGAATTCGTAAGAAAAGCCTCAGTTTCATTAATCTTGTTACGAAGACACTGAATGTTCATATGAAATAATGTAATGCGCGAAATGCTGTACAAGTTCACTGTTGAGTTGCTTTCTTGACCATTTAGGTCTGAACGCTCCCAAGGAGCAGACTGGCTCCGGAGATAGGTAGCAGATGAGAGTCAATTTTGTTGGTTATAGACTGAACTACGGCACTCGCCACCGAACTACTATTAAAATGTAATGACTATAGCCCATTTACTGTTTTGTATTCACTAGTAGTATTGAATAAACATTGTATATCTAATTGCATTACTGTTTGCTTTATTTGCTTTTTGATTCGAACACTTACTTTGATTTAGTATGTTATGCATATCAGCTACTGTATTTGGTCTCTTTTGAACCCAGCCCCATACGAGACGAACACATCCGCGTAAAATGTTTTAGTGGTTTAAAATAACATCGGTCCAACGGTTGAATTCGGTGACTGCTATGCGGTGGGATTGTCAGCAAATGCATGAAATTTTATCTACAAAATAAAATAGCCAACAGTGATCTATGGCACTCACGGCACATACAATGGCTATTCTTTCACCGACCCAGCAGGTGATATTTTTGCCACCAAATTTTTTTCCTTTACTACTAACAACCTTGAGCACATTATTTGGCACGTAGATATTCCACTTTTATCCATGTTGTATATAGAACCCGGAGGAAATTTTTATTTTGTGTAATGATTGGTTAGATTTCAAAGAAAGTATCGATTTGGGTTTTATTTTAGCCTATTACCCTGAGAAAACTAGTTGGATTTGGTGTTCTTAAAGAGAGACTAGATTTTTTTATAAATTTGTATGCCTCGTCCCTACCAGATAATTTTGTAATCGGATTAAATGTTTGTTCAACATTATTTACAATGGCATACTGGTACACAATGCTCCTCAAAGTTTTAAATATTAGGCCGTAAGACCTATTGTCCAATTCTTTACAGTGCTGTACCAGCAGCCTTTCCATTTTATCTGTACAAAATGTAAATACTGACGTATAGTTGCCAAAGGATACTGCACCATGTCCAGAGTTTAACTTTTTTCGCAAAGTGGACTCATGAATGCCTAAATTATTAGGAGCTTTCCGAATAGAGGAACCATCGGCTATCTGAGCTCTGCCCGTTTGCAACATTTCTTCTGTGCACAATTTTCTTGCAGACTTTCTTTTATAATTCCTGCAACAGAGCAAATTTTAATAAACCAATCACAAATCCCATATAGGCAAAAATCTTGAAACGTATGGGGCAAAAATTTTAAAACGTGGGGCAAAAGTATGCGCGTATTTTTGCCCTGTAAGAAAATGTGATTTATGCCCAATACACTAACCGAAATTTCTAATTTACTCTTAGTTCTACTGTCAAAAGTTTCATGCAGTTTGTATGTGTTTAATATATCGTCATGTATTGTAGGTTATGTAGAAGTTTTGTTTTAAAAATACAATAACCGCTTATTGTACAATATCTTATTAACTAGTTTGTGAAAATTACATGCAAAAATAAAAAAATAATAAACACCTCATTATAATAACAACACTTCACAGATATTTTCAAAAAAACACTGGCGGGCATCACAGTATTGTCAAATGTTACGGCATGACAGGGTTGTCAGATTGTGTATCTGGCTTAGCATTTAAGACTTTTGCCCCCCACGCGGACTAGACTCCCCTCTACTCTATTGATGAATTCCGTTTAATATGGCATCTATTAATATGTTTAAATAATTTTAATTTATACAACTAATTTCATTGCTAGACAACAATGCTTAAATAACTAAAACATTTTCTAGAATTTAGCCATCCTGACTTATGAGTAAACAAAGTATGCATAGTAGACCTAACAAAAATTAATTCTTTTAATTTCATGCGTTACATTTGCCCCAATCTCGAAGACTTTCGACCCTGAAAGCCAAAACTCGTAATCAGTATTTAATAGAAGGCTAAGTTCAATCAGAGCTCAATTTACCATGAAGAAAGTACTTTTGCACTTGGCAAAACTTGACTCCTAAAAACATCAAGCTACACTGTTTAATAAATATAATTTAAGTAATTTTTTTATCGTTACATTATACAGGAAAATGAAAATAACTCATTTTGTCCTCGTTGCATAAATCTTTTTCTCTTTATATACATCTTTTCTTCTTACATTTACAATCCGTATACAAATAGTAACGAACTGTTTTTATTTATTTGATTATACAAATGTATATAAATGACATTAATCTAAAGTTTCTAATTAGCAAGTAGAAACTATTCACATGTAAAGTTCATCTTGACTGACAGTAAACATTTATATACATATAACTTACCGTGCGTCCAACAAGGCTTTCCAATAAAGTTGAAATCATCGAATTTACTCGAATTTGAGGAGATACGGGTTTATATTATAAATCTAAAACTTTATATAAAGAAAATTGAGATTGTAAGTGCCATTGAAATGTAGGATTATTCCAAAAGAACTAAGTTGAAGATAAATCCATTCAAAGTCACATAATTTAAGCATTGAAGTTGATAGACTTTATCAATTGATAATGCTGTAACCGTTTGTATTTTTATTGCTTGCATAAAAGTATAAAGAATTAATAAAATATAGTTATAATTGGCTCTATTAACAACAAAATAATTTATTTTACATGCAACAACAATGATTGAGGATTTATGAATTTTTCTAACAAGTGCAGTTAAGACAAGTACAGTTAAGATTCATTTGATTCACATATATGTTAATACGGATACAACACAATTTTCCATCAAGTTGAGAGTAAATAAAATAACGACCCAGCAACATTTAATTAACAATAATAATTAGAGATAAATTAATAAGGAATTAGTTGACTAACTTGTTACTAAATGAAAATTAGCTACATTGAAATAAAATTATTTACAGAATAAAATCGAAGGACTTAAGGTGTTTCAATTCTTTAATCAAGATTTATAATAAAATAATTGCCTACTTACACCTGAATGTCTGTCATTATTTTCACAACAAAAATTATAATAATAAGAAAAATACGCGTAAATAAACTGATCAAGACTGGTTAAGAACTAAAATTTGTCAAGAACTGTAAGCCTTTCCCCACTGAATTATTTAAATTATTTGCTCTATTATATCTTTCTAACAGTATGAACAAAAACCTTATTCGTGTAAAAAGTCTATTTTCTTTTCCCCTTTGTCTCTAGTTTCTTGCATCGCGGCTAGATTTACCCCTCATCAAGAAAGTATCACCTACGTTCTAATTCATTCTGTGTGTCTATTTGTCCGATTGATATTTTTATTCTGACCTTAATTTATTTAAATTTGTATAATGGAATGGAATTCTAATGATACATTCCTACATTATTTTATAGAATTTGTTGATTGCAATGAATTGCTAACTTTCAGACGCTATTCTCTTTGGACATTTAAAATATCTGTTATCTCTATAGTAGAATATGTCTAACAGTTTTGTCGTTACAATATGTTTGTATATTCCTAGAAACAAGTTTATCTATGAAATAGCGTAGAGAAACACTTTAATCATTTTGTATCAATAAGGTCTCCGCAAAATATGTAGCACATTTTAATTCAATCGGTTTTACAGGGCCTAAATTATTCAATTGAATATACTGAACCAAGTTTGATGAAAAAAAAATTTTTTCATAAAACTTTTTAGTAACATGCTGTATAGTTTTACATATATTGATAGCCCTTGCGAGTCTCTTTCAAATGATGCCACACATGAGGGTTGTAAGTCTAACGGTATCAAAGATATGGCCCTTAATAACATTTTAACCCCATAGCATCCGACATTCAACAATTATATACACATGTAAGGCGTAAATAATAGCACATATACGCAAAGTTAAAGAAAAATTTTTTTTACACCGTATGCGAGCTATAAGATAAAATACATAAAATATATAGATGCTGTTGTAATTGAATTAATGTTGTTATCAGTGGCGAGTGCAAACTATAATTTTGGGAGGAGTTCAAAATGATCATTTTATTCAGAAGTTCAGTTTTAAGACTAGAAGACTGTAATTTCGCCCACATGTAGTATCTTGTATTATGCGTCGAATTAATTTAGTACAATGCCTGTAGCTGCTGTAGAACGTAACGTTGCCATGTTTAAAGTTTTACAAGCGTTTCGATATATCTCAGGAACTATAAAATATAGAATACTTGAATGAATTTTATAGTATAGGCTACCAATAGCTCGTTTAATTTTATTCCAAAAATTTTTTTTTTAATTAAAGTTTAACATACATACAGGGTTGTTTTTGTTTTGTAAACTTTGCCATCTATTTACTTGAAAATGACTATTGTACTTCATTAAATATCACGGTTCCTATGGAAGTTAAGAAATGAAACTTGTAGACCAAGAAATGAGACCTCAGGTTTGCGGGCAGAGCGGGCACGGGGAGGAAGTGACTCAAAAACGGCATCGGGGAAAAAGTAAGCCAAAAATGGCAGCAGGCCGTGCCAAAGCGGATAGCAAAGTTGTTTGCGCCGGGGACCAGGGAATTAATGGGTTGGCGAATTCACAAGGCCAAGGCAATCTGACGAGCAAAGCACACTAGATCGCTCTTTTAAAAATTAGCCGGAAGAGGACTTAAGTGCGGTCGTAGGCCATGGCAAATCGGACAAGGGAACTGTCCGTGTCATAGGCAAATACTGGGAAAAGTGAGTTACAAGCGGCAAAGCGGACAGCGAAGTAAATTTAATAGAGAAGTTATAAGGACAGTCAAAATTAATAGGGTCAATATTTGTTTTAACATATAACAAAACGTTGAACTGCCAGTATATGAAAAATGGGCTAGGCGATCACGTCCAAGGTTTTTTTTTTATTTACAGGTAGTACTCTTTATGCTTTGTATCGGTTTGTATGCTGCGTTTGTATATTTTATAATATTTTTGCAAACTGAATCAGTTATAAATAATTTCAAACAATCAACTAGGCTTACAAATTAATATCCAGGTGGAAGTATAACCTTGTCTACAGCTCCTTTTATTATATTATGAAGTCCTGTTGTTGACTGAACAAACGGTACTTTATGCCATATCTTACGTTATGCATAATCGGTACATTATGCATAATCATATTGGAACCATCTCTTCCAATATGATTTGGAGCAGGAATGGGTATTTCACCTTCACTATCTCAATCTTGTATTTCATCCCCACCTTCGAAAACTTCGGAAATAATTTCTTTTTCGAAATCACTGTGCAAGCTCGAATCTCCTTATGTTCCCCCAGATTCATTTCTCCAACTTTCATAGGAACCGAGATATTAGGGTAATATAATTTTTTTGCCAGGTCAAATTACTCCGGTGCTAATATGTGCGAGTTTTTAAACTCGCTTAATACCGTAAGTATTAAAGGATCTTTCGACAAAACAAAAAATACCCTGTATTTATGTTAAACAGTGGTTTTAGAAAAAAAATGTTGCAAACTAAATCGAAGGGCCCTTATGTAGCCAAGATAATAATGTCCTAGCTTTATTGGATTTATAAAAAAATTAAAAACCTTTCGCGGATTCATAGGGAAGGGGAAATTCTTGAACATACATTCGTACGTACATACGACGTATGCACCTCCAGCAAAAAATCGAGGATTGCAGTAATTTCAATACAAGAGACGTTCTATAGTAAAATATAAAAAAATTTCAAAACATGAATCCTATATCTTTCATATACCTATAGATATTATATACCTATGTGGTATATGAAAGATAATAAATGAAGCAACTGGGATTACAATTAACAAAAAATTACTCATTAT
>WYDF02003145.1:0-12079 GCA_009867245.2 Adranes taylori
CATACAAAAACTATTACCCATTCCCCTTCTTTCAGAAGCAATGGAAGAAAAAGAAACAAGAGACTCTTTCAAAGATTTCCCGTAAGTTTTTGGGTAATACAATGCTCAAGCTCAAGCGGGGAACAGAAAATGGAAAGAGGAAACTTGTTTTGGGAAGTATCAAGGAGAAATAGGAAAGGGTTAATAGGCTAACAGAATCAACACGGAATCTTACGTACATTTTATGAAGAAATAGCTCGTTAGTTTAATAGTAATAAAATGTTAGTTTGTTTAATTCTCATATGAAATTTTGTTTATTCTATTGTAATAAAATGGTGGTTTGTTTAATTGTAAGAAATATTGTTTAGCTCATTGTAACAAAATGGTTTTTGTTTTATCATTATGTTATGCTTTTTGCCAAAAAAGTGTACGACATGGAAGGAAATGGAAGTAATTTTTTTGATTCGGCACATCAGAGAATATAATTATTACCCAAAACATCCCACGCAGCTGAAAAAGACAATATGTTTCTGCAGACCTGTGTTATGTTAGGTACGTATGAAATTATTTAAATCATCTGCAATTTTAGAAATCTGTTGATAATTAGAAGAACGAGCCAAAAAATGTTAATGCTGATGTGAGAAAAGAATTGTTAGTGTTGATTTACTCCCTGCTCATGAGAGGTGTTATTATGGTAAAGACTGCTAAAATGATCTAACAACCTTTTCACCAAGTCCATTAAAATCGAATGCAATCTGATTACAGTTGTCTTGTATGATGGGTTTCAAAACGATTTCAAAATGAATATATAGAACAATAAGCAAACAAGCATACGATAATCGACGCCTAGACATTCACCGATATTTAATAATATGTAATAGCTTATTATCTATATCTGATCGACCATATATATATATATATACTATCTTTACATAAATGCTCGTACATGAAACCCTATTTATATAATTTCTCTAGTTGAGTAGATTTTTCAAATCTGGCCCATTATATCGTTATGCTACGTAATTTTATTTATAAGTGAATTGGAGAATTCAATAGAGAACAACAGATTTCGAGGAGGCAAGCATTCATTTTCTTTGTGTATGAGCTTACTTGACTAGGATAATATTTTTTTTAATTAGAAATAGATAATTAATGAGTGAATGGGTTACTCGGTACAAAACATTGACAACGATACAATTGATGATATTAATTTCAAATAAACATATTATTTTTAATATTTATAATACATAAATGATTCTACCCGCGCTCGTTATTTTTGACTGACAAGTTTAACAACGACCCAACACTAAATGAAAATGACGAAATCCTAATACATTTTTGCAGAACAAATGAAATGAGAATCAACAACAACTATTTCCCACATAAAGAACAACACAACTACACATTCAGTAATAGCAGGGATCAGCGATCAATGATAGATTTCATAATCATGGACCAAGCGATATTACCAATACAAATATTGAATGTAAGAGCTCTTACATTGGCAAATCTTGGAACTGATTATAATCTTATATGTTGCAAGATCTTATTAGAACGCCCTCAGCTGAAGAACAAATCTCCAAGGTTAATAGAAAAGTACAACTTACAATCACTGACAACTGAAAGCATTCGATCTCAAGATGACAGTAGGCTCTCATCTAAACTATGCGATATTGAAATAAATACCGACGTCGACGTAGAAGATAGGTGGCAGAAAAATCAGAAGTGCATTCATGAAGCAGCAAATGAAGCAATAGGTACAAGGAAAGTTAATACAAACGAAACACACCGCACCAAACCATGATTCTGTCCAAAGATCTGACCGACCTAAATCGGAAAAGTTATCTAAAATATAAAAGTGCATTAACACCTGAAGCTAGCAGTGAGGACATGCGTGTCAAAAATGAGGTAAATGTGAGAATAAAAGCTATTAAAAGAGAAGTCTGGTTAAACTTTATATGTGATATGACCTTTGGCCTACATAGGGCTCAAAGGACAATGTGGAAGATATTGAGAAAATGGAAAAAGCAAGTAAACAAATTTGTGCAAACTAAGACAGTATCAATAGAAACCTGACAAAAGTATTTTAAAGAACTTTATACAAGGACACAATCGCTATAATCTAAGAAGAAAATGTCGAATGCAAACTTGCAAAACTAAAGAACAGAAAGACATCTGGAACTAATAATATATCTATTGAGCTGCTACAATACGGCGGACCCAAATTGGTACAGAAATGAATGGCATAATAGCATTACCATTGCGATATGTAAGAAAGGGCAACCGCGCCCTAAGAACTACAGAGGGATCACACTCTTAACTACTTCCATGAAACTATTTACGAGCATTCTCAAAGAAAAACTAAAAAATCAAATAACTAACGCTGAAGAACAGCCTAGATTCAGAAAACGTCGATCTGTAACCGATGCTGTATTCATAATAAAACAGATAAAAGAAAAGTCCATTGAGATTGACAAATCTGCATACATTTGTTTCGTAGATCTGTGCAAAGTTTTCGATAAAGTGCGTCTAGAGGATATCATAAACATTTTGAAAGAGACGAATGTGCCTGATAAAATAATAAAAATAATACATGAGCTGAATACGAATAACACAATTAAAGTAAGAGCAGGGGATCTAATAACGGAAAACATTCCAACCCCACTAGGAATTAGAGAGGGGGACAAACTTAGCCCCTTCTTGTTAGATCTCATAATGGACAAAATTCTAGAGGATGTAGCATCTTTAAACAAGGGATATGTATGTGATGGGCAACAAAAAAGTTAGTATGGAATATTACGCAGATGATGCAGCAATAATTGCAGGAAGGGAAGACGACAGCCCTTTCATTTTTTCAAGTAAGCCCCAAACTTAACATGTGTATTTCCGTCGATAAGTCCATGACTACCGCAAGAGATCCGGTCAGATGTAAACTTCTAATCGATTATAACCCAATGGAACAAGTGATGAAATGTAACTATTTAGGCATACACATATCGAGTTCCAATAATCCAGTGAAGGACTGGAGGAGCCTAATTAATGAAGCATCCGCAATATCAGGGTGTCTAAGAAATACAGTCTGGTCAAGCGGGTATTTGCGCACAGACAGCAAAGTCCGAATATATAACATTTGTATAAGACCGATAATGACATAACGCATAGAAGTACGAGAAGAAACAAACAAAACCAAGAGTATGTTACGTGTGGCGGAAATGAAGACACTAAGATCAATTGCAGGGAATACAAGAATGGACAGAGTGAGAAACTCGGATTCTAGAATCAATGCAACATTCCAGATATAATGTGATGGGACAGGCACCGAAAAACAATCGTACAACGATGTGGGATGTATGAAAGACAATACACTTCAAAAATTGTGCTGGTAAACAATCCATTTGGCTCACAACCTGGAAGACCATCCAATAAATGGCCAAACAGCTGGCAATCGACCTCTCAGGAGATGGTACAGACACAACAATTTCAGGATTAACAAACCGACAGATCTCTAATAAGAATAAGAAGATGGTTTTGTTTGAACCTATTTATAATGCAAAATATTTAGGACGTCTTCTTTCCAGTTAAAAAAATCAAAGATTAAATTTAGCGATGCAGGTTAGTAAAATTTGTATGTTAGTAAAATTTGATATTCTGATGTATAATAATCTTTTGATCAATCGGTGATGCGTGAATGTCCAGCTGATATGTGAACTCGAAAAAATGGCGATCTGGTGACGTAGGAGGATACGAAAGGAGGGCTCAGATGTTAATAACTGTCGCCGAAGGTGCTCGGAAGTGTCGTCGGCAATGAGTTTCTGGAGTGACGGGATACGCCATTCTTTACCGGGGGTTGGCGGTAACGATAAGTCTCTCGGCGCTGTTGCTGGTAGTGGCGAGCCCAATGGAGTCCACAGAGCTTCTGCTTGGCCTGGCGGTGGGTTCGTCGAAGTTGTTGGTGTGGACAGTTCGATATTTACGAGATAGCATAGCGTACATGGGCAGCGTTCCTTGATGGGTCGCATTGGAATGCGGTCCCGGTCATCTCGGTTGAGCTGGCGAGCTAGCTGGTTGTCATCCGCCCTCTTATGTGATTGTCCTCCCCGTTTTCTCATTGAAAGCAAAGGTACACGGAAGTTCTTTTGGATATGGATATGCGAGAACAAAGTGTAAAATTAGATAGTTGTTATGAGATATACGGAAGATTGATCCGAAAATTTTAAATACATGTATTTGTATATATACCTGATTTATTGGCATACATTTTTAATACTGACTGTGATGATCTTTAATTTAATTTTTATAGTAGAAAAATTAAATTACGATTGCATTCGTGGCGCTTTACATAGAAATGCCCAAACATATTCATGTGTGCGTAAGTGCTTACTCGTCACGAATACTTAGCAACGATGTGCAGAAGGCTCACTCGAGCGCTATCAGAATAAGACCCAAATTGTGTCTAACTGAAACTGGCCTGGATATGCATTTTTATTTGAAATCAGAGACTTTAGGTATCCAGCTCAACGGCGGCACCTTTTGCTGCTGTCGGCGGAATTTACGCAGGGCTTGGACGAAAATTATACTAACATTTTTAGGAAGGGAGAATTTTAGAGGTCAGAGAATTTTAAAGGTCAGAAGCGTCCTTTCATACGTTACAAATTTTAAGGAACAATATCGCATAGTACCGTTGCCAAGATTCTAAAATTATATGATTCTACGATAGGGAGCTCTTCGATCCATTTTAAAGTGCAAACGAATCATTAATCTTGTTAAGAGTTAGTTAGTTGAAATTGGATATCATCAAAGGGAATGCATAAAGAAAAAATAACCCGCGAAGCCCAAGGAGCCATAAAAGAGAACAAAAAATATTTCTCCCTTAATATGTACACCACTTTTGTTTCTCGCTTAGCGTTCGAATAAGCAAAAACTCGAAGAACCGATGGCCTAAAGCATACACGTGCAAGGAAAACATTAATCACTCTTACCCTCCTTTTGACATGAATCACCACAAAAAGAAACAGCAAAAGAAGGGATCATGTAAATGCGAACGCTATATGTCTTGAATATCTTTTTCTTTTGTACCTCTCTCTATGTGCACGAAAATAGCGGCGCTGCAAGGGTTTCTGCGGTTAGCTTTATGCTTTCCTTCTTCTCCTTCTATGTGTAAGGGAGTGCGAATGCTGTTTGGCTAGAGGCAGTGGTCCACATCTCTCTATTCTCAGGGTTCAATGACTGCTCGCAAAAAACTTTTGGGATTATACATCGTACAACTTTTCTTTGTTTAAATTGTATCAAATTAATTATCATTTCGTGATTTATTCGATTACCGATTTATTTATTTTATTTCAAGGTTTGTGAATTAATTGGCTAATAATTATGGCTCACTCTGTTGGAGGCTATATACGATATGTCGATAACGTACAGTCTTAATGGCGAATGTTTCGGACCTTACTGAACAAAAGTATTTGGGAATAACACCCCAATATCTTGATACGTTCTATCAAATAAGAAATCGGAATGTATTTTTCTGATACCCTATTACCATTATCTGTTACAATTCTAATATGTACTTAAAAATTCTCCGCCTCTTTCAAAAAATGGTGGTCTTAAATTATTCTTTTAAAACAAATTCATTTAAAAATTATAAAACTTTTTTCATTTGAAAACAATAATTTTTTTTCGTTTGATAACAAACTGTTTTTTTTTTCAAACAGTTTCTATAAACAGTTATTTTAAAACAACTGTTTGCAAACGGCTTCGAAAAAAAAGTAACGCATGTCACTAGTATACAGTGATCCAATGCAATAGAAATGCCTGTATGGCTTTTTGTATATTAAAAACAATATTTAATTAATATGACTCCCACGCAATTAAAATATTACAAAGTGTGGCAATATACTGATACAGTATTGCTACTACGATGCACCCCAAAGTATAAGATTTTCGTCTGATGTGAATTCACACGAAAATTAAACATTAACAAGTGAATGTAACAT
Organism: Adranes taylori; assembly: GCA_009867245.2. Classification (NCBI taxonomy): domain Eukaryota; kingdom Metazoa; phylum Arthropoda; class Insecta; order Coleoptera; family Staphylinidae; genus Adranes; species Adranes taylori. Next base: position 5,970 of record WYDF02003145.1, read on the forward strand.
TAGAATTTAATATACTAATAATTTCCTATCTACTAAAGCTAAATACAAACAGCATTAACTGAGGTTGCCAATTTCTTTGAATATATTTTTTTGCATATTTAGGGAGAATTTAAATATTTAGGAACTAAATTATGTAATACTTAAATTTTTTTAAATTAATTAGATTAACTACGGGCTCGTAGATTGTCGACAAAAATTTACAATTTTCTCTATCTTAGTTAATTACATCCGCCTTCTAATACGAAGAAATTAGAAGGTGGAGGTAATGAACCTAGTATTTTTAAAATGAAGGCCAAGTGCGATGCAAGCAGAGAAACTATGAAGCCAATAACGTGTTCTGTAATATTTAGTCAGTGTAGTTGATAAAATCTTGTGTTGCATAAAGGATAGGAAGTAGAAAAGAGAAGCAAATTATTATTGAACCAAATTTGGGCCGGTGCATAATTATTGCAATTAAACTATGACGGCTTTATTGCACAAAAACTATGGCGGCTTTACAAAATTATTGCGGCTTCTTCTGCGATTTTTTTTATACAAATTTTTAAATATTTTTTTTATAAATATAATACCCTTCTTTCAGGTAGTGAATATGCGCCTCGAAAGTTATATGCAGTACAGTATGTCGAGATTTCAACCAACTTCTTGGTGAAAAAAAAATCAGCAAACTCAAAGTTAAAAGAAAGTTCAAAAAGAACAAATCGGGCGACACAAACATCACAGATTAAAAAGAAAGAAGTCGACCATCCACTTTCAACTACCAGGCACTTTGGGTAGCCGTGGAGAAGGATGAAAGTTTGACAAAGGAATATTGGCCGACGACTTCAATGTGGACTAATTCGCCCATTATTTGTCGTCTCAAAACGCTCGGAAAAGTATGGAAATTGGTTGCATGGGTCTCCCACGAACTCTCCAACAATAAGAAACCCGAAAGTGTACGAATTTTTAGCGGCTTCCTGCAGCGAAACGAACAAACTTTGTTGAGAGGAATTTCGCAGTGGAGATGAATAGTGGATTGTTTCAATAAATGTCAAAGATAGAACGTTTTTGTTTCACCAGGTGTTTCACCCAAAAAGGCCTTCGCTATAAAAAGGCAATGTGGTGTGTTTGGTGGAATCGAAGTGGGATCATCCAATAGGAAATTATATCAAACGTGATTAGCGGAATAACGACAATTAGCGTCAACAGTGGCGGATACCGGATAAAAATGGCAAGAGGCATTTGAATATCAACAACGACGTCTATTTGGCTTGACGTAACCACATATTCACCCTACAATCGACATGAAAGAACCACGCAAAACGTACCATATTATCTTCCACCAAAATAATACGTGCCCACATATTGAGCATCTTGTCGTAGAATTTATCACTAATAAGAGCCGAGTGATGCTTCTTTATCCACCATATTCTCCACAGAAGCGACTGAGGACTATCACGTCAACTGATCGCTAAACAATTGGCTAGCGGGCAAAGTGTGCACCGACTTGGAGAACTTGGTGGGATTGCTTCTAAGAACAGTAACTTCTTCGTTGTGGCATCGACCGGCTGACAAGCAAATGGGAAGCACTAATTGAAGTGGATGATGAGTATCCTCTAGAATAATCATTTGAAGTTGTTTTTGTTAAATGTTGTTATTGTTTTTTCTTGAATAATACATGTTTTATAGAGCTTTAACAATTATACACCAAACATTTGAACCTATCTAAAACAGCATTACAAAATTTAGATATGAATGAAGTAAATAGCTAATTAAGAATTTTAACTTTTAGCAAAAGTCCTAAAAATTAGCCATTTAAATGGTACATGTAACTAATATATGTGCAATATTACTGCAAAAATAACACAGTTGTAACAATTACAACAAATAGATTTTGCGCCCTCTTGAAATGAAAAATACTTTCTAAAGTCGGAAGAATTGTTTTAGCAATAAACGGCGTAGAATCAGTGAGGAACCGGGAAACCACCTGATTATAGGATTTACTTCATCTCTTGTAAACTACATGGAAATGGTGTCTAAAATAGAAACACCGCTTGGCCATGCGGTTAGCACCCGGCGCTGTTCTAAGTCCGAGGTAGGCAGTGTGAAATATGCGACTGGGTATGGGACAGTAGACAACTGAGTTTCCCATGTGAAATATAAGACCAGGAAAAACCAAATGCCCCTTTCCACGTGGAACGCGCGCGGACTAAATCATCAAGGAATATTTCAAATACAAGAAGATATAGCCGCGGCAACTTTGATCTGGCGAGTATTACAGAAACCCATTGGCAGAACAGTGGCCATTTCAAATCCTAGGAATACACATTGTATGATTCCGATCAATAAAATAGTAAGACCCATTGTGTCGGTAAAAGGGTATCAATCTTAGGTAAAAGGCATATCTTTGTGCTGGGCTATGAACAGATTAACGAACGGGCAATGCCTTTGAAGCTTAATACGAAGCCCGCTGCCCTAAACATGTTAGCACTATGTGCTCACATTCATGATGCTATTGACAAAGAGATTGAGGAATGTTATCGAACTATCAAAATTGCAATGAATAAAATACCGAGCAAAGAAATCTTAATGTTAATAAGTGATTAGAATGCGAAAATCGGTTCCACAGTCAACGATGATCATATTCACTAAGTAGAAGGGATATTTCAGACAGGAGAACGGAACGAGAGAAGCGAACACCTCATTCAATTCTGCATCGAAAATAGACTCGCAATTACCAACTCAATGTACGAAAATGAGAAACGCAGATTATACACCTGGAGATCTCCTGATGGACACACGAGAAATCAAATAGATTACATCTTGATTAAGCAAAGACGGAAATCATCCGGAAAAGGGGCGAAAACGTTATCGTCTGCAGACTGTGGAAGCGATCATCAACTGCTGATGTGTAAGTTTACAAACTTAAAATATGTAGGCTAAGGCAAATAAAAGGTCTGCCCAGGTTCAGCAATGGCCAGGTTATAGTTTTAACAATAATACCATTCACAAAATCGTACCTCAGCTCGAAGAACTTAAAAATACTGAAGCTATATGGCAAAAAAGTCTGTAGCCACAACTTTAGAATAAACAACTCAAGAAAACCAAAATACTGTTAGACAGCCCTGGTTATCAACGGAAAGAATAGATCTCACTTTGGAATTAAGGAACATCAAATCCTGGGGTCTTGACAACTGTATATATCTGGAACTGTACCACTCGTTAATTCGTGAGATACAACCTGCGACGCAAAAATAAATATCTGATGAATGTTTGTATAGAGGTTCAGAATTTCTCTGATACCAATAATCTCAAAGATATTTTCAAGAAGATACGTTTTATCATGCAGGAGTTCAAACCCCGACATTAGGTAACTAAAAATTAACGTGATTGTTTTAATACAGATTTAATAATAGCTAACAGCATGGAAGAGTTTTTAGAATTTCTTTAAAGATTGGAGGACGTAAGTCGAGACTATGGGCTCAAAATAAATGCCAGTAAGTCAGGATAGTAGACAGAGATAACAATACCGAGGACAACTTAGAAAAATATGGAACTTTGAAGTTGTCAAAAAATTGGTGTATTTGAGCTCTATACTCCATAAGTCGTCCGGCTCTTGCGAATTGGAAATAAGACAGCGAATTGAAATTACCTGCTCGGCAATGATAAAACTAACAAAAATTTAAAAAGACCGAAATATCACTAAGGAAACGAGCGCTTTTTTTCGTAAGTACTTAGAGACCTGGGTCATCGATAAGATATGGACGAATTTTGAAATTTATCGGACAGATCTCTCGAGATGACAACATTGAAAACCCTGTTGCCAAACCAAAGAGTGAATCACGTAGAATTCGAGGAATTATTTCCTTAAGACCGCTAATTTAACATTTCCGTATATATGAGCTTCTCTAGTTCGATACATTTACATGTATAGGGGTATATGTTTAACAGGAGCAACTTATGTTTCCGTAGATTCTCGATAGGAAAGCTATAGAAATTGGATTCTTAAAATTCCTAATGAATCAGAAATGCTTTCCCATCGGTCTTAGATCAAACCCACCTAAGATTTTTTGCAGAATTTTCCTTCAAGTCCAGTGAGCCGGCGCGCTCCGAGAAGTCCCACATTTTGGTTAATCACATTTTGGGACGCCTTAGATCGAACTCCAGAGAGGCCGTCTCTTTTAGAATGAAGGTGGAGTTTATACTACGAAGGTTTCAAGGATATGATCAAGTGCTTTAAGGGAATTATCGCTGCAATCGAAAAACTGTGTGATGCTTCGGAATGATGGTAACAAGAAGAGTAGCTCAAACTCTGTTGCCTGATGTATGATTTCTAGTTCTTGTGTATTTTGTATTTATTGAATAATGTCTTGGAAGTCGTCAATCACGTTTCAAAGTATACAGATTCTTGGAATGAGCTTCGAGAAGTCTGTTATCAAGATGAGAAATCTAAAACTCTTTTAAACGACAAGTGAAATGACCTTGCAAAGGAAGCACTGCAATTTGTAAAATACAAATGTGAAGAGTCTAATTCCTATAAAAAAATGAACTGGCTGGAGGATGAAAATTTTATCAGGAGAGAATATTGCAGACGAGCAGCTGACTTGGAATCAAAAACTGGAAAGATCCATGTTAGAATGTATTGACAGGTTTAAAAAAAACCATACACATTGTAAAGGCATAAAATGTATATTAAATCGGTTTGCAGTCTTAGAGCTCAGCAATCTAATCGAAACTTTAGAAACTCAACGAGCTAACTGCAGATGGTATTCTTACAGAAATTCCACGCCCAAGAAGATTTCAAAAGGTCTTTTAGTTAGACTTCCTTAAGAATCTTAGAGTTTGTGATTGAATATGAACTTTTCACCTCTATTCCCAATCTCACTATAGCGTTAAGAGTCTTCTTAACTTTAGCCATTTTGTGAATTCAAAATAATGTAGCTAAAGGTATAGATTTTGATGACGCAATTTCAAAAGAGATTCTAAGTATCATGTTAATGTAGAGTTTGTTGGATTAGAGCGTAGAGAATGAAACTTATAAATATTTGGTCATTTTCTTAACCAATTAAATTTAAAAAAATGCTTCCTCAATAAATTTCATTTTAAATTTTGATGGATATGGAGGTGATAAGTATAAACTCCGCACCACCTAGCTTGCTACGCCACTGTTTTAGTTCAGTCATTCTATTAAATTGTTGAAATGGTAGCCTTATATTTATTATTTAAACGCACCTTACAAATAATTCAAGATGCTAGTTATTATTGTATGCAGCGCATGTTTTGTTCGAAAGAAATTATCTAAATCAAGTAAAATAACGCAATAATTTTCTTATGTCCCACAACAATCAAGACTTAATAGAAAGAAAAACTTAAACAATAATATTTCTTCATACGAGGCTTAATTGAAGTGCTAATTGAATTATACGAATAGTGTTGATTTTAATGAAGTTTTTTTAATGACTTTTCTTAATGAATCAGTTACTTTTAAGTCTATTAATTTTATTTTCTTACTTCAAGATTTTATTAGCTGAGGTAGGTAATTGCTTAGTATTTTAAAAAGCTTGTATTAAAATGTATCCAAAGTAATGCATAAGCTCATGTTCACTTAGAAATTAGAATATGTTTATTTTGAGTTTGAGAAACTGATATTGTATAGCGCTTGTCATATAAGATTAGTCAACTATATTTAGTTCTTGCAATGCATTTTCCAACTTTTAGGCTGATTTATGAACAACTCTCTTTGAGCAGGATTATGAGTGTATCCTAACCCGTTTTTTGTTGTTCAAATCAAGATCACTAAGCAGCATGCTAAAGAAAATAAATACTTAAGGCCATTGAAGTTTTAGAACAGAACTCTACACCCTAGAGCAGTTGATCCTAATCATTCATTATCTAAGAATCACTAGGACTTCTTCGTTCGGTGCAGGGACCTCAAGGTTTAAGATTCCGGGAATTTAAAAATAAATTTTATTCGTAACTTCTAGTTAGCATTAAGCTTAGAATAATATTTGAATGGAAGAGACGAGAAATAGTGCCTGTGTTTAAAAGAGGGAATCCAATGGAAGTAGACAGCTTTAGAGGGATTACTTGTATGGATGGGTTGTATAGAGTGTACATGAGGGTGATGAATAGGA
>WYDF02003156.1:1897-14022 GCA_009867245.2 Adranes taylori
GGCCATCAAATACCTAGCGGACGTTTGGTCCCCTAAATCCACTCCACTTAACTGCCTCCTAAATTCTTGAAAATATTAAAATATAAACTAGGTATCCCAAAACAAGTTGAAAATGATTTGATCAGAATGAACTTGAATATGAATACACTTGAAAATAAAAGAAAATTTGCTGATGCCTGCTTGCTGCACAAAATAATTAATGACCTATCTTTACTCCAACTTATCAAATTTAAAATACCAACAAAGCAACTTCGTATCAATGCTCTATTTTATGAAGATTACAGTAAAACAAACTACTTATACAATAGTCCACTAAATAGAATGACTCTATTAGGAAATGAATTATCAAATGACATTGACTTTTTTACCAACTCTAACATTGATTTTAAAAGAAATGTGAAACAATTGCAGATGTTTGTATCTTAAGTAAACACTGACAACTATGGGTATGACCTTCTAACATTTATTATAAACTCATATTTGACAAGGGGGTTATTATCCCGTAAATATATTATTATTATTATAACTTTTTTTTCTATGGGGCTATTTAAATAAGAAAATTTATGCGATTAAACTTTTTATACTACTTGCTCTACATAGTTTAGAAGTTAATAAAATAAATATTTAAAGCAACAAAGAATAACCTTCGCTTTTCTTCTCTCCTACTGCTAGTACTGGAGGCACTTCCACCACTGCCACCATTTCCAGGATCTGTTTTCGAATGTTTGGGTGTCATTAGTTGTCCTTGTTGCTGCTGGAAGAGCAATGAATCCAACCCACCACCTCCACTAGCAGCCGCAACAGCAGCTGCTTTAGTAATTGACTCGAGCAAATGGGCATCCGGTGGAAGAAGCAACTGTTGTATTTGAGCAGCATCCGGAGTAGAAGGCATACGTCCCATGGAACTACCGCCTGTTCTACTACCACTTCCGCTCGATGTCGACTTAGGTGAATTCTGGGCAGATGATGGTGTTGTTGATGTTTGAGGCCGTCCGCTGGAGATGTTTGCACTACTGTGACTACTGTGACCACCAGATTTATTTTTGGAACTAGATGATGATGAAGTGGGAACGGTAGGGACACCATTGAGTAAACCACATTGCTGAGCCAATGAATCGTATGCTGACATGCCAGGTTGTAATGAAAACGGATTTAAACCACCCAAACCTTAAAAATTTAATGTATGTATTATATGTTTACATATAATCATATTACGTTTACATAAGTAGAATGGCACTAGCGCAACATGATTTATTAGAATTTAGCTGCTGTACCTTGAAAATTACTTGAAATCAAAATTTACTATATTTAAATATGAGTGCACATAATACCCAAATGATAGCCATTCGAAGCATACAAAACAACACAACGAGTCCAATTGTCAGTGACTCGTGCTATACCAGTGTTTAAGAACCAAGCCTTTCTTTATTTTTTATAATTGTAACTACATCTCAAAATAGTAACATTTGTAACGTCATGACTTTCATTTCCTTTCTTAATATGAATTTTTTTATTTTTTCGAAGTTTCGTCTTAAAAGCATGGAGCCTTTATTGCTATTCAAAGGTCCCCACAACAAGATACAGAAACGATTCTAGTTAAATTTAGAATAATTATATTTGATGTAAATTGATGTACATCTACAAAATATAGTTGTATAATTTAATTTTATCATATATCAATCAAGGAAACAAAAATTACAAACCTAATGGTGTGTACAGTAAACTAGGATTTGGGAAGAAAAATGGAAACGCAGCGGCATTAGCAGCAGCCGCAGCCGCTGCCGATGCAGAAGATTGGTTCTTAGAGGATCCTCCACCACTTGCCGAAGCTGATGCTGATAAAGCGGACGGATCCGTCGATAAAGTTTTTTGAGATGATGTTTTATTGCTTGATCCAGCACTACCACTTGACGACTTTGTACCAGATGAAGATTGCAAAGTTTTTTCTGCAGCACCACTAGCACTAGCCGCTAAAGCAGCGGTTGCTGCATCCATACCAGGTAATCCAGGAATACCTAACATTAAAGTATAATTAATTTATCATTAAAATTCGATAATCACAATATTTTCATAACAACTATTACATTTCATCGTTAGCCAATTAATATTCTTATAAGAGGGCTCCTCTATTTGGTTTCGCCGGAGATTAGTTAAATAATACGCAATTCACTGAAACACATTTGTTTATAATTTCCCTCCACAGTCAATCCAGCCAATCAAAAAGGTCATTAAACGACAGGTCTGAAGAATATCTATTGAATGATGCTATATTCACAATCCTGCCCCAGTACCTACATCTGCACCTCTCAGTAATTATTTTAAGCCGCACACATTGAGAGGAACACACTGCATCCACTGCAAGCAAGGATTTCAATACAACTTTTCAATGCTGGTTGTTTACATTAATTTGCAATAATTTTGACTAGTTTTTAGCATATTGCTTGCCAAAAGTTAATTACAAGATATTTCTAGCGGGTAAATAAAACTGAAATGACGCTTTTAACAATAATCTCACATTTTACGTTGCGTCTAATTTCCCTGTAAAAATTTCCCATTGTTACAAAATTTACTTTATGCATGATCAATTTTGTTTGTACAAAAACTAATCAGACTTATTTTGGAACTGGAGTACTAATATATTTTATATTGTCACGAAGAAAACTACTAATTTTCATTTAATTGTACTGTATATACTTTTTATACTTTCAATACTCAAGTCATCTAAATTATTCATGGTAGTTGTTATGTTATTGACTATGACTGGGGAAAACAGATTTGATTTGAAGGTGAATCATTAAGTGAAAATATTTTTAGAATGGGAGATAAGTAATTACGTAGTGATACAAAGTTACTGATAGTAATATTGGTAGGAAGCTATTGGAACTCTAGTGGGAGACAAACAGGTAAAAGGTCCCAGCTGAAGTATTTTTTTAAGTATTAAAATAAAACGGATAGTCGCTGTGCGTCAGTCTTATATTTTTCTTGAATTATTTTATAGAAGATTATTATGTGATAATTTCGGGTCTGATAATATTATTTTATTTTTATTCTGATTTGTTGAATTAATTATTATTGGCGTTCCATTCATTTCAATGTCTCTAAATTTATTCCTTCTTTTATTTGTTCGCGGGTGTCTCTGCTTAAATAAGTGCTCGCGTTTGTGTTAGGACCAACTTATGAGCCATCATATAATCTTGTCGAACTACACCTTAATTAACAATCAGCTACTCGATCGCGTATTCAAGCAGAAAGGTTAATTGTATATTAGAATTTTACCTCTCTGATAGTACGCGACAAAATTAAATGCCCCCATATAGTATATTTTCAAAATAGATTCCATCATATATATACGAATACTAATAAATACTACACAATTACATACAATATTACATATGTAATAATGCTATTACTTCTGACTTACCGAGTCCAGCTAAATTAGCGAACAAATTCATATTACTAAGATTCCCTAATCCGCCCATTGAGCCAAGAGCAGCAGCGTTTATATTAGGCATTCCAGCTGCATTCATAAAAGGCATCAGAAGTGGGTTTTTCGGATCAAATTGACCCAAACCGCTTAAGAGAGCTGGATTTAGACCACCAAGACCAGCTGCTGCTGGAAATGCAGCCGATAGATTGGCTAAGTTTGCGGCGGCGGCTGCAGCTGCTGCCGCGGCTGCCGAATTCGAAGATGATTGCGCACCTCCAACGGTAGCAGACATACTCTGGAGACTGGATGCCCGACCTTGATTGTTAGAAGAGTTGCTACCGCCAGCGCCGCCGCTACCACCCATCGATGATGGCTTCTTCATACCTGCAGTGGCGACAGCTGCAGACGAATTACTTGATGATGAGCCGCTAGAGTTTGACACTCGTTTATGGAACTCTTGCTATTAATACATTTATTTGTAAAGTTAGTATGTAAATAAGTGATTTGCGTAAAATTAAGATATGTAAAATAAATTAAATATAATGAATGCAAATATTTCTTTAATAAATTGAATTAATTTCTGAACCATTATCATTTTTCGAAACATATCGTCATCCTTCTTAGAGCAAGGTGTTATTTGAACTAGTAAAGAATTTTGTCATGCTTGCTCATAATTTTGGCTTGTTTGCTCATAATTTCCAAATATCTTCTAAATTTCGCTCGACTCTTAAAGACGTTTAAGCTATTTTGATAGATTATTTATATTCATATCATCATGATTCTTATCCCATTCTCGAGCACCCAGGGATACGCTCGAGACCGATTTTTCTTACTACTCTTCTACAAGATGTACATCTTCATACAATTATAGATCATTTCTATTCTTATGAGGCTGACCTTAGTTTTTCTTTTCTAATAGAGTGAGGTAAGATTTTTTCCTACTGAAGCACAACCCCTTAGTAATATACCTTATATATTCAGTATAATTTTATAATGTTTCTCTGTGATGTTTTTAATCGAGTAGATTTACACGATTCAATGATAATATTAACACGATATATTGGAAATTGAAGGATTGATTTGAACTCACGAAACGCGAGAAGCACACATTGTACCAAAAATGTATATCACTTAATTAAACTTACTTGGCTTAGATTGCCTCGTTCTTTCACCAGATCAGCCCATTTCGGATCGATATCGTACAGCGGATTCTCAGCAAGCCAAACACCCAAACGCTTTAATGTAGGTGCTTTCGGACCCGTCAATTTCTTACCACTAATGCGATTAATCACAGACACATTCTCATCACCTGTAAGTTTCTTCCAGTCAAGCAAACTTGGATCAACGCGAGGCCGCCTGCGACGCGTCAAATAATCGGCGGTTGACGACATTCCAAGTGATTGCTGTTCCATAGCATTTAGTGCGGCTGTTTGTTCGGCTAACCATTTATTTACCTAAGCAATTTTAATTTAATTAAACAAAACAATCTTAATTGGCAACGTAAATCCATGTTTATTGTGATATACAGGCACACATGCTTTAGACCTATAAAATCTACTATGACAATTTTTTATTTTTAGTGCCATTCATCGATAATATTCGGTTGTCGGTTAATATTGGAGGAAGGAGTTCGTAGTTCGAAGCCCGCTAACAAAGAGCTTTTCAAAATTTATGAGACACATAAACGAAGACGTCCGAGTTCATGTATCGACATAGTTGAGTAAATATCTGAATACTAAAAAGTTTTTCATTTACAGACAGTTCGTCATGAAATCCGAATTAACGTTCATCGGTCCTAAGAAATTCGTAGGTATATGATAAGCTAAAACGTATTTTTACACGAGATTCATTAACCATTTTCTATATTGGGCTGAATGACTATTTGCATTTATGCTTTTGGTTATATTTATTTATTGTGTCTAGTTGTGGGTAGTTACCAACTTTAATGAATCACTCGTTCATATACAAATAAAACATTAAATAAATCTGTACACTATATCATAACAAAAGACAAAAGTGCTTATTAAAAAAACTCACTTTTGCCTCATGAGAATAAGAATTCAATTTTGCACTAAAATCACTACTGGCTTTAGTCATATCGGCAATAAGCGATTCATAACTCTTCTTCTGTTGCTGCTGTTGCTTTTTCAACAGCAAATTTTGCTGCTCAGCTTGTGCAAGAAACGTATTGAACGAATCTTTTCCGAGACCAGATAGAGTCGAAAGCATGCTCGGTATAGAAACAGAAGGACTATTAGTAGCAGAACTTGTACTTGCGCTTGTCCGACCAATATTAGATGAAGATGACGATGAAGGTACCTAAAATTAAAATAATTAAATTTTTTTTGTTTTTCATTAAATTATAAGCATACTATAATGCATACGAAATGAAATATTAAAGAATACTGGCCTATACAATATTAAACCATCTTTACAAATCTTTTTGATGGACACAACATTGTGGTATATTTCATGAATATCTTAAATGTCAAAACTCAAATGGAGATTATTTAGAATTTATAATAATTTTGTTGTATGAGCGATTTAGTTTTATAGTCGTATCTCAGTGGACCATTCTAGATTATACAAAGGTGGCTTTCCTGTTCTTGTGTTAGTGTGTACTCTTCCTTGCGTTGATGAATTGTTTCCAATGTTATAAATGTAACTGCTTTCCAAAATGTACAGCCTGTCAATACAAAGCTTTAAAAGTAGCACACCAGCTCTCTTTTCATCGTATGCCGTATTGTACGCGGGCTCACATAAATAACAGCTCATCAAAATCTTCCGATAGAAAATTTGTGATACAGGCATTACATCGCAAGATTGACCTCTTCGCTTTGTGATGACTGGAAACTCCACTTGTGTTAATCTGACACATGTTATCTATCTGATAGGAATGATTGTAATAGGTTGTCAATTTATTCTTCATTACCAAATTTATACAACTTATTTAGTAATCTGTTGAGGGTACGTCAAACATAGATCACTGATAATTGATAGATCATAGTAAATTCCAATAGAATATCATTTTTCTTCAAGAAGTTCCGGAACTTTGTTGTAAGCCCTATCATTGCTATGTCTGTGCAGCAGCAACGAAAGTAGTGTTGTTACCTCAGATTGAGCAGTTATTTACAAAAAATTCATTCTTTGAGTATGTACTTCTGTTACTTTTACCAATGCTAACATCATCGATACAGGTTTGTAACTTCCCATGAATTTAATAATTCAAAAATATTACATAGTTGGTATTCATATGATCTGGGAAAATGCACAATCAGATCTATTATTTAATTGGACCTTCAATATGCGGCAGCATTGTCTTTCAAATTTAACTGTGGAAAGTTTACGCAACCCAATGTCTTCTACTAGTACTTTTTTATTCTTATGTAATTTGATATAATTCTAGTAGTATGTCACTAATAAGTAACGATAACCAATGTTGTCTAAAACTGTAAGTGGGGAATGCACAAATTATTCATATACCAAAATGGATACCTAAACTTCCTAATCAAAAACCACAGTTAATTTTAGACGTAAAAAATAAGATAGTTTTTTCGTTTTTAATTCTATCAAAAAAAAAAACATATAGTTCCAATAAATTTTCCAGGTATTCTTTAACATGTTCACTATTAAAGAATCAATACACTGTTATATTCAAGTCAACACAGTATTATAATATCAGATTCCTATGACAGAAAAATATTTAAACTTACCGATGTAACAGTTATGGTGAAAGGTTTTTGTTGCTGATGTTGCGATTGTCCACCACTACTACCATGTGTCGACATCGGAGCTGATGTAGGTATAACAGTCACACTTGGCGTTACTGTGTGCTTCTTATGACCTAAATGAAGATCTTGAGAGCTCAGCGATCTTGAGAGCTCAGCCGTTAGGCTACTTCCGCTACCCGAAGTTTGAATAGCAGGCATTATAGATACGCCTCCATTTGTCGTGGTACTTGTAGGTGTTATTGAAGTATTTCCAAATAGTGATGAAGAGGATGAAGATATCGTTGCGGATTTTTGCTGTTCTTTAGCAGCTGATAAACCCAAGACAATTTCGTCCAGTTTACGGCGTTTCTTTTCTTTTCCTATCAATGGCTCGGGCTCGGGCTGTGAATCATATATGTTTATAATAAAATTTACAATCACGTTTGGGAAGATTTAAGCTTTAAAAATGTGTTTAATCGATAAATGTGTACTCCTGATGACAATGACACATAATTTCTCACAAATGGATAGATATTACTCATATGTAAAAGCGATAAAAATATACAAAAGAACGCCATATCCGGCCACGAACAATTTAATTACGGATAGTGAGAAAGCTGATAATAGAATCTCACTGTTAAAAATTCTCTTTTTTAAAAGTTCAAGGAAAATCTAAGTCATTCGTCTAGCTCTAGGACATGACATGATTACCAAACTTATTTGAACGTGTTTACGAAAAAAATTTCACAAGGCCCTACTGAAACTTTACCTTTATTAAATAGATTAAAATAATACATGTAATGAACATTTTTTTTATATACATGTTAGTGCAGTAACTTTGCATAGAATTATGTTAGTTGGCAGTTTGTCATTTACAAGGGACTTTCTGGACATTTATAATTTTAAGAGCCCCGTTTTGTTCTAGGGCTACCAAAATACGCCTAGAGCCCTTGTTCCCTCCGATATCAATAGGAGAGGTGAGAACCGCAGTTTGGAAACCTACAGTGTAGGACGTCGGTGGAACACAAAAGTTTGTAGTAAAAATAATCATTTTACTCAAAACGAAACCTTCTAGCTAGATACATCTGTAACAAATATTTGATTGTAATATATCAAATACGTACACAATTTTTTCGTTTCATTAGCTTAGATAAAGTATCATCCAATTTATTTCCTATCTTTGTAGGAGTTTGTTGACTCTGCAATTTCTTTGAAGGCATCGAGAAGTCCTGTACCTCGTTTTGGAGATCTTGATTTACAGCTTTAGGGATATCTATTGAATTCATCTTAGGTAATCTGTAAAAAAATATATAAAACTATTGACTTATTTACCCAAAACAAAACTGGACATAAAAATAAAGCTATTTATGTACGGGCTATCCCTTTTTACAATAACAATAATAACATTAATAATACTAATACAACATTAATAATATATAACATTAAAACTAGATATTCAAAATTTACTCTATTACAGTTGTAGCTCTAAACGTACGTTTACATTTGAATATGCACGCACAGAGCATACGCGCCCAGAATTTGTTCGCACTCGCGAAATGTGTATAAATTGAAATTAATTTGCTGACGCATGGACTGATCCAGTTGACAACGACATGAACAACGAAATAGTTGCAACCACGTTTACTGTACTGTACTATTTAATAATAAAAAATATGAAATGCGAAATGCGAAAACGTACGAGTCGTCCTTGGTGGGAAACACCAATTTTTATCTTCATATGCCATATATGTATATAATACGTATAGGTATAGGAAAGATATAGGATTCAGTTTTGACAACTTTTCTATTTCACCTTAGTACGTCTCTTGTATTTACATCAATGCAAACCATTTACATGTATTCGATGAGGAGACCCCAAGGAGTAATTTACCATAAAAAGAAATTTTTCAAAATAATTTTTTCTAGCTCAAAATTTTGAAAGTCGTATCTCTCGGTGTCTGTAGGTATGGCTGTACGTTCAAGAATTACTCCTAACCTATCGGGTCGATTTTCATGAAATTTCGTACACAGGTACACATAAGTGTTCAGCAAAAGCGATTTTCTATTTTTTTTTATCCAATATGGCTGATATGCGCCATTTTTTTCTCAACAAAATCAGTTTGAAAAAATGAACCTCGAATTTTTTAGATTCGTCATTAATAATGGACGAAGAAGATCCTGTGGGACGTCGCAAAGCCAATGAAAGAAAGGAGAGATGGTTGGCAAAACAAAGTCAGAAATCGTTGCACCGAATTCGCGTAGCGGATGCCACAGCTCATCAAGCAGCACGTCAACGAGAAACTCTTGAACAAACGCAGGCACGTCGGGAAGCAGATGTCACAGAACATCAAGCAGCACGTCAACGAGAAACTCTTGAACAAACGCAGGCACGTCGGGAAGCAAATGCCACAGCTCATCAAGCAGCACGTCGGGAAGCAGATGCCACAGTTTATCAAGCAGCACGTCAACGAGAAACTCCTGAACAAACGCAGACACGTCGGGAAGCAAATGCCACAGCTTATCAAGCAACACGTCAACGAGAAACGAAGGCCTCCAAAAAATGGCTCAATATCGAGGTAACCTTTCTTAAAGCAATGTTAGTTTCTCCAATGGTGTTAAAAAATAAGTTCCATGGTATATCAAATCTAAATCAACCTCATGTGCTTGTGCAGTCGACGATGGTGGTGCATGGAACACTGCGTTGGTGTAGATGGTGTAAAACTGGAATAGAACGGGCCAATCAACATGAATCGGAACCCTGTATTCCCGAATTATGGAGGAGTAGTCTTCTGATTTGCCTGAACAACGACATGATTGAAGAGAATTTATTATTTTTATTTATGTTCATTGTGATTTTTCGTGTGCCATTTAATTTGTGAAATTAACTGTCAAATTTTGTAATTACATTTAAATAAAATATGACCTGGTAATGGATAGTCTTTTACGAAGGGTTATCATCTAGTTTATATATAAAATCAAAAGCGTTCCATACAGACCGACAGTCAGACGGACGGACAAAGCTAGACGTTTATATATACATCAATTTGTAGAATAAAATTTTTCACCAAAAATATTATCGGCGCGGCCAGTACGAACTAGAATCTTAAAATGATTTTTTTTTAATATTCCTGATCATTTTATCATTCGCCTATATTCCATTATTTAAATTTAACATAATTCTAATAAGTTCCGTAGATGGCTTATCTCATAAACATTCTCTGAATCTCATTGATTTCAAAAACTTCTCTTGAACCCATAGCAATACATCAATGTTACCTCTCAACGTTTCGATCTACAGAACTCTGTAATAGGGTGACCATATGATGCTCGCAAACTCCATGATTAGCCGTACTAAAGATCTAAATAGAATAGATAGAAATAAAGATCGAAATAGATAGACTAAATCTATTGACAAATTGCAGTGTTTGAATACTTCTATTTTTTATGTGCTCAATGTGGAGAATAAAATGTATACAGTAATAAAGAACTGTTCTGCAGTTCGCCGTTCTGCGGTCTCATCAGATGCGTACGGCAAAACTTTAACTTTATTAATATTTAATCGATCGCTTTTTATGATAGTTATATTTAATCATTTTTATGTTTACTATCCATATGTAAGGAACAATTCTGTTATGTAGCAAAAATCAACAATAATATCGCAAGAGGTGGTATATTAAATGAAGATTAAAATTTATTTTAATTAACTGATTTAAAAGCTTTCTAACTGGTAGAACACAAATGGTGCAAGTTGGAAATTTTGCATGTACCTCTATTCATATAAGTTCTGATGTTCCTCAGGGAGACCATTGTTCTCCTTTACTCTTCAATTTGTTTATAAGTAATATAATGAATTGTTTTAAATATTCTAAATTACTCTTAATTTACAAAAAGATCTGGACCCTTTCTTTTCTTGGGTTGATTCTAATGGGTTGCCACTGAATTACAGAAATGTTGTTTAATTACCTTTTCGAGAAAACAGAATAGTAGTTTCTATTATAAACTGAGCAGTAGCTGTTTTAAAAAAGTGAATGTTGTTAAAGATTTAGGGCTGCTCTTCGATAGCAAATTAATATTTACAGATCACATAAGTGATATTGTTCTAAAAGCAAAAAAAATGCTGTACGTGTAGTGATCTTAATTTATACTCAATGAGACTTCTCTATTACGCGTTAGTACGATCAAATTTAGAATATGCGAGTATAATATGGTTACCTTTTTACGGTGTATATAAAATTAGACTTGACAGAGTTCAAAATATTTTTCTTCGTTCCATTTAAAATAAACATTAGGATTGATAATCCTAATTATTCTTGTATAAGGAATGTACTCAACTCAGAATCCTTGGAAGTGAGAAGAAATATAGCAGGTGTGTGCTTTATTCATAAATTGGTTAATGGCTTCACTGCGAAAAACTTTTAAGTATGTTTAAATGGATAATGCCTGCCACAAAATATTTTGAGATCAACAGATGAATTTTATATAGATTACTATGCTACTAATTACGTTACGCACGCACGTGTAAACCGAGCTCTTATATTAATTTAAATTAAATGAACACACTTTTTTTTCTGGGTTTAAATCAGGAGCTATTTTAATAGGATGTACTGATTAATAAGTCTATTCATTATTGCAATTAATATGACATTAAGATTATATGGTTTGCACTTATAATTGGCGTGAGCAGCAATATCTATACCTTAAGAAATTTGTCATATATGTTATCAGAAAATAGAATGCTTATGGTCTACCATGCTATGTTTCAGTCGATAATCTGATATTCCATCTTGGTATTTATCCTCTTCAAAGGCGGCCACTTCGAATAGTATTAGGACTCAGTTACAGAAAAAACTGCAGTGAGGCTTATACAAAACTCAAAATGTTAACGCTGTCGTCCATCTGCATATTCGAATGTTTGCTCTATGTAAAGAACAATCTCAACAACTTCCAACTACAAGAAGAAGTTCATAAACACGACACCAGACTCAAAA
>WYDF02003167.1:0-14021 GCA_009867245.2 Adranes taylori
GTAATGAAAAGTTAGTTTCATTTATTATACAATTTTTGGTCACCTGTCTACAACAATTTTATACATTAGATATTATGTGTAACTTTTATTTAATTCAAAATATAATACAACGAATGACTTCCGGTATATGAAGATCACTGGGGTGGCGATCACGGTGGGGTGGCGATCACGTTCACGAGTTTTTATTATTAGACATAATTTATATGAATGCAATAGGAATATTATTGTCTCTTAAGGAGACTTACAATCTCAAATTTGATTATTTTAAAGACGAGAGAATTTTGCACACGCTATTTCTGTTGAGCATATAAACGGAATGAAACAAATTTCTTCAAAACATGATGTGTAAAATAAGAGTCGGGTGCGGACGTCTGACGGTTATTTTCTTTCGAGCTTTTTAATCTACTTGCTTATTTCCACGGAATTCATGCACGATACACATAAAAGTCCTGTGGAAAACATCAGAAAATCCCGCGCACGTCTATATAATATTTTTATAATAAAGCGTGGTACGTTTTAATGAAAAATACCAAGATAATTTATCTCTATAAAAACAAGTCAAGAATGCACTTCAAATTATTTAAAGAAATTTCATAGGCAAGTTCATTTTGTCCAAATTTTATTTTGTTTCTGTTTTTCATTGTGTTACAGTTATGTGTTCTATCGAATTAAATTTTAATATACTACAAGAAACCGATCATAGTTAAAACTAAGATTAACTATAATAATTAGAAATGATACATACAAGATTGTGACAAAAAATGAGGAAAAAATTTTATAAGACAGAATTGTTAGAAGGGAAGGAGATTTTATGCAGAAAAATGGATACAACTGTAGAGACAAAAAACATGGCCAGGCAAAAGTGAGCAGAAAGGGTTGTCATCTAATGGCGGTGAGATTACGTTCATCTGAAAAAAAATTTATATAAAGGAAAATAAAGAGGCTACTAAATGGATTAGGAATACTTGTAGACGACGATATGACTCCAACGAAAAGAGACAACCGAAATAAATAATGGAAAGTGTGAAGAAAATAGTTAAAGGGATAGAAAGAATGACAGTTGAATATATAGGAGAATACAATGGAGATATAAAATATATTTGGAGAGATAAAGTCGCAACGATTATTCAAGCGAGAAGAGGGAGAAAATATGCTATTCAGGGAGAATGCTATTCAAATACTACCTGTACTAAAAAGGACCATCATCTGAACCAAAAAATTACAGGCCCATCCGTCCTATGTTTCCCGTACTTCATGTTTACCTTCTGCGAAATGAAGGTGGCCGAGGTCTTCTGAGTATTAAGTCAATACATGACCGTATCAAGACAGATATGCTGGCGAATAGTGGTGAAACATTAAACGTGTTGGAATTAGATATCTAAACGGCACAAGGTAATTCGAAAATCAGAATCGGCAATATTCAAATAATTTCATTGCGATAAATCTATGCATGGCTAATTTTCTAACGCGATTGCCGAGTTGGAGCTGTCACAATAATTAACATTCGTCATTTAAGATTTGCTGGCCTGCGATCTGAGACTAAGAAGTTTAGTCTTGCTTGCCAAGATGGTGTCATAAATACGCTTGTGTACCGTAAGAATATAATGACCGTATAGGTGGCAAATATGACCTGCCGAACATGGAATTGTCAACCAGAGACGCTATTTCAAATTCTTACATCATGCCCGATGTACGCTAAAAGTAAATTCATCGTGCGCCATAATGTAGCCTTAAAAGTGCTATATCTCCAAATACATCGTCTTACCTCGCAGCTTTATCATTTCTTGTGCAATCTTCTATTCTGTCAATGGCTATCTGAAATTCAGTACAATTTACTCTCTCCCCTTCCAAACCTCCCTCTTCTTCTATGTCAACTTCTGTATGTTCCTTGTGTTCATAGTGTTTCATAGAGAGCTGCTTCATAGTGATCATGCCATTCGCGAAGAACTTCATATCGTCCGTCACTACTCTCTATCATATTCAATGCTCCTTACTTTCTCTCCAAATTTTCCTTTTAAACCTTTTATCCTCTGCCAGAAGTTTCTTTTGTTTACATAGTCATTTTCTTGTATTTCTTTCGCAAAGTCTTCCCATGCTGTTTTTGGAAGGAGTGGTATTATAGGAGTACGATCGACTATGTCTTCATTTGTTTTATCTGATATCCACTTCTTCCAAGTACCTCTTTTCAATTTAATCTTGTGCTTTACTTCGTCATTTCACCATCTTGTTCGCTTTATATACATCTTTCACCGTAGCAATATTTATTCTCTCATAAAAGATATCCAGTCTTGGTCTTAGTGGATGAAGTCCAAGTTTCATAATAAGTGGTCTGTGTTCTGTACTCAATTTCTCAATTTAGCGCTTCTGTGCACTTTCAGATCATTGACTGCATATCTCATAGTTCCAATGCAAGTAAAATAGTTGATCCAGCCCTAATACCTCAAAAATATGTTTCAAAAGTGACTTAGTGGATGTTCTTGTGGAGATAAAACGAATTTCCTACCAGTAAGTCATTATATACACAGAAATGGATTATTTTTTGTCCTTTAGTATTTATAGTTGATTATTCACCGTGCAATCACATTGCCCCAATCCTCGTGTTCTTTCGTTTCTTACCATGAAGTTCCAGTTCGGATGTCGAGCTTGAGGTTTTACTTTATCTACTATTCCTTGAAGTTTGAAAAATAATTCCTTCTCACTCTATGCTGGGGCATACACTTGAATGAGAGATACTTTTTCCTGGAGTATTATATGAACTGTAATCATTCAGGAATGGATGGCTTGCTCGTCCAAAACGTTATATTTATAATTCCGTTCCATTATTTTGCGTATTCCCTCTTCAGCCCTGCTCTATGTGTAAATATCTGATTTAAAAAGGAAACATCTTGCTACCAATACAAAAGACGAAGACTAGAAGAAATAGAAATAGCTCTTATAGCAAGAATTTAGAAAGTGTTCTGCTAATACTTAAACAAAAACTACATAAAAATCAATTTACACAATTAAATTCGATTATAACATGAACTACTAGATCACTTACAAGTGATAAGTACCGAGAAACTGACAACATTTCTGATCTGTACAACATGTAAAATGGAACTTTATACGACTTTGCCCCTACATAAAAACACAATACAAATTGACACCAAAATCGAGTTTCCAAGTCTGTTTTGAGATGTAGGAAGAAGTTTGTATTTTAGTACTAGAATGTCCTCCAATAAGTCAATAAGACATAGAAAGAAACCATTGGTACAAGATGCTACAAAAAACATAGTAATCACTAAACGATTTGGTAATAATTGTCAGACTTGTCAGACTATAATTTCATAAGCTTTCAACAATTCTTAATAAAATAATTCTTTCTAATAAACCTGAAGACCCTCATGAAGCCTCAGGTTATCATTGATCAGTCGAAATAGTATGATACACAATTAATATAAAAGTAAGAATTCGGGCATTACTGTCACTTACAAATGATCGACAAAACTCACGTTATGGTAAATGTCCAAGCATAAAGGCGAGGATGAAAACAAAACAAAATAGTTTATAATATGAACCATATAATCCTACAACAGAATATGACAACGAAAGTTATTCACAATTTTTCATCAAGCTTATAAACAAGATTCACTTAAGCGAAACAGTTCCACGATTCAAATTTATATTGCTACAATGGTACTTTAGTAGTACCAAATTCCACAGAACACTCTTTTAGATGCTTCGGCAGGCTTTGCTTCAAAATATTTTGCTCAGGATTCCAAAGAGTGTATACAAATGTAATCTAATTATATTATATAAGCAACATACATAACTTTTAGGTAGAATTAAAAGACTGTGGATTTCACAATATGTCTGAATAATATCTATAGTAATAGGAGTTCCAGGAGAATTTTCGAAATAACTGATAAAAGGACTAAAAACTCTCGATGTACTATAAAATATTTACATATATATATGCACAAAACTACAATTCTCGACACTTGGAGAATGGTAAAGAAAATACTTGATGATTAACATCAATAATCTAATCACTTATTTCCGTTAATCAATATATATATAAATCTAAATAGCAACCGCCTCTAAATGCTCTGGTCTTAGATCTGGATTAGGTGAATGCTTGTCAGCCGTAAATGTGAGAAATTGCAAACTTAAAATAATAGTAATAAACAAACATGATATTGCGTTGTTAAATTCCACTAAGCGCGATATATTCCCCATATAATTTGCTAGGCCCGCTGATAGGAATATTAAAATTAAAGAAAAAGAGAAAGTGGACAATTGTCAGGATTTGCTAATCGAGTTAAGAATCCAGTATCCACGCCATTTCATTAAATTTGTAGCCCTCATCATTGTAGTCGTCGGAGGCTCTGGGTTCTTCCAAATAAACTATATTAAGGTCATACTAACTTATGAGGACATAGCTGAAGAATTGGCAATTCCGATGCAAAAGGCCTTACACGTGGGCACTTTTCTTCGGTCTTTACTTCGGACTTACTATATTGTTTACGGAGTCGTTACGTGACATCTGCCCATTGAAGAATCTTGTATATAACCGCATCTTTTTAAATGTGGTGAAGTTGAGATTTCTTGGAGGTGCACGCTTCAAAGCGAAAAAATAATAATATGAACTGAATTAAGTGAACTCGTTAAGAAAGGCTACATGAACAGGATGCATACGATCTGGCTGGATATGCATCCTAAACACTCTACTATATCCAAGCAACGTCAGAACCGGCCACTGCATATGATGATGCGCACGGGTCCATTGACGAGCAAAATATACCGATACCTATCTGGTTGAAAGTATTCTACGTCGGAAACGTGGCGATAAACTATAGGTTAAATGGCTTGGATTTCCAAATGAACCTAATATTTATATAAATAAATCAGATTTATTGCAATATTTTATATTAGAAATAAATAATTTGAAAATGAAACACGCTTGTTTCATGTAATCAAGCCCTCCTAAAAAACTAGTATGGCTTATCTAATGAGACCTAACTGTATATTATTTGTCTATACCTAATTTTTCTAATATATTCCTCGATGATACATGGGGAGCTATTCTACAGCTGGCCTTCATGTAATAGTGAAATTACTCTATATTGTTTGGTTACTATATTAGAAATAAAACTCATACTTGTTTCATTTAGTAAAAAATTTATTATCTATCATATTTTAAAATATACATATATAACACATATATAGTAATAGAAATTGCTATTAATATAGTTGGAATTAAAACCATAAGCATTTCGTATATACTCTTCTTGCCTTTGCATTCCACCAAATTGAAATAGACATTGTAGGCTGCCGGAATCCAATTACTCGTGTTGCACATATATTCTGCATCGTCCAGTTTAAATTTTATTCGAAAATATATGAAGGCCGGTTGATATTTATCAATTTCTGTTATATCCAATGGTATTGAGCAATAATAGTCAGGCATAGATGTATTATGCACTTTATGCTGCAACGTAAACAGTTCTTGCGGCATAACCACTTAATTATTATTAATAATAATTATTAATAAAAAAGGTCTGGTCTGCAATAAAGTTATTTTAGTAACTATTAAACAAAAGCACATTGATCGACTTCGTGTGCATTGCAAGTCAAAAGGAAACTCTGCCGAATAATAAAATTCGTTAGTGACAACTTAACCTTCCGTCACAATCCCTCCAAGCTATTTTAGAAACAAGAGATGGGAAATCCAGAAAGCTCACCCTCTGCCCAAAAGGGTGAAGCTTTCTGGAGAAACCTATATGAACACACGGTTCCATGTCATGTAGAGACTCCGGCGATGACGATGTTTAATTCCTTTTGTGAATGTCACGCTCAAAATCAGGATACATGTCCGTCTATAACAGTTAATGAGAGCTTTGAAAGGCAAATAGAAATTCGCCGCGCCTGAACTAGACACTATGAATTTTTGGCGGAAAAAGTTTACATGCACACAGGTACATCTGGCCTGAGAATTCACATCGTATGTCAATGGAGAGAATCCTATTCCGCCGTGGCTTACAGAACGAGAGACAGTATTGCTGAACCAAAAAGGACCATCATCTGATCCAAAAAGTATAGGCACATAACTTGCCTAAACCCTTGCTCTAAGATATTTACTAGCATCTTAAATGAAAGAATATTAAATGCTATACAACCCGTTTAGGGACGTATCTACGAACAACGTGGATCTAAAAGAGGCTTGGCTGGTTGCAAAGAAAATTTTCTAATTTATCGTTGCGTTATTCAAGACGCAATACAATACAGGCGCAACCTTTCCATGGCCTGGATCGATTACAAGAAGGCATTTGACACCATTCCACATAGCTTGGTTATCAAATTATTGAATTGGTTATTGGTTATTAATAAATTCCCTTGGTTATTAAAGAATTCCAAGCACGCAAACGCGGCTATTGTTCAGTTTCTCAGATCAGTGACGAGTTGAGTTATTCGGATTGAAAATGTCGTAAAACTCCAAAATAAAAAAAATTCTCGTAAATTTCCCTAAAAAATAAAACTTAGGAACAAACCAAAATATATACGAAGATATGTAAGCAGTATATACTTTTTATCAGTAAGACAAATTTTCGGATTAATAGTTCGATGCAATGAGACCTTACGCCTATATTTGGAATAAGAAAACGTGTTGATAACAGCTATAAACCTATGCTAGAGATATGTTCCCACCTTACCTCAATTTTTACAACTAATTCTTAAAATACGCTTTTCATTACAATTTTCGAATTTAACACCTACTTTCTTAAAAATTCGTCTTACTGCGAAAAAGTAAATACTGCTTACATATCTTCATATATCGTGTTAGCACGTGCTCTAATACTGGATATGAGCCACATGTGTTAAGGTGCTGAGCTTTTATTGCTAAAGTCCCATTTTTTATTAAGATCACTGTAGAAACAACTTTGGTCATCTTTAGGATGGTCCGATGCTTCTCAGAAAACAACCCAAAATGCAGGTATTGTACGAGGTGAACTTTGATTGTTAAAGTCTCCTGCTTCATTGGCATACATTAATGGTGCATCTCAATTTGTAAAGGTGTTAATTCGTCCAAATGCATAACACATAGCTGGTACAATACACGTATTTCTATTATACCATATATATGTATACAGCGAATAATTCAAAAATATAACATATTAATATATGCAAACTTACATACAATCAACGTTTAAATGAGGTATTTTAATTATTGGTTGCCGTGGTATTCATAGCGTAATGGTTAAGTATCGCATTCGTAGTTCGATTCAATGAGACCTTACGCCTATATTTGGAATAAGAAAAGGTGTTGATAAAAGCGACAATCCTTGCTAGAAGTACGTGTCCACCTTGCCTCAATTTTTCACGTAACGATGTCACGTAACAAATTATGTCCTATTTGCAATTCTATTCATTTGGATATCAATGCAAGTTTAAGTAGAATAATTATTACACAAATATTATTGGGTAAATTAGATTTGAATCAATTGAAAAACTATTAAATGCAAGCTGCCATCACCATGCCAAACAAGTTAATATAAGGTACATAGAAATAGCCACTTGTTTAGGTTGTGTTATTAATTACCATGTCAATTTGACGAATTACCTTCAAAAATTTACTTACAACAGCAGGGGTGTGTGCATTATTTCGACCAAAATTTCTTTTCAAATCATCCACTGTTTCGATAACACAACATTCACTTTGGCTATAAGTTTTCAGTATTTTCGGTCGTTATTCAAGTGTAAATATGTTTATTCTGTACGGCGGGGATTTTCACCAAATATCTTTAACAAATTTTGAGCGCATTACTGTTGCCATATTGGCATAACATATAATTCAAAAAGAAAACAATCAATGACCCACTCTCTTCTTCAAAAATCGGTGTTTCCTAAAATATAATTCGAAATAAATACACAACGTGCTTTTCTATAGATTTCTTTACATTCTCAAAATGCGTAAATATTACAATTCAATAGTCAAATATGCATATAATTTATATTTTGTAATAACTGCATGTAAACATTATATCAATAATAGATGGAAAATAAATGTTATTGTTAGGAAAATTCCCTTTAGGGACATAAATAAAAATCGCGCGTTGAAATAAACTGCTTTTTAAATTGATCCGGTCCGATGGCAAAAAAAAAATCGTACAACGTTATTTAAGGGTAACCAACTTATTAATACTTCAGCTATGTTAACTTAATGTCAGTACTTTTATGCTCTTTTTTATTTTTAACTACTTCAGATTTTGGATTGTTTTATATCTTTCATATGTTATATTATACAGTTATACAAAACAGAAATATCCGAAATATAACACATGCCAACAGTTGTTTTGGTGCTAGGATATTTGGAGCTGATTTCAAATGAACGGCATGCCCTGAATTCAAATTTGGCATTAGTTTTTACTTAGGCGCTTAAATTTCTAAGATATTACATTTTGAATATACGCACGTAACTACACACTACACTATTTTAATCTAAATCCCTTTATCAAGTAAAAGAGTTAAACACGGACTTTTTATTGTTATATTATACAAATATTAAGGCATACTAAAACAGCGAAATTCTTAAAGATATAGGAAAAAGTTATAAGAAAAATAAACGGTATTTACTCATCATTTAATAGTTTACTTCTTTGTGCATTGTCCATTTTTATTGCTTAAAAATAAAATGAGAATTTGTAAGCACATGTAAGGTGAATTGTCCAAAAATGGAACACCCCCTCAGTGAGTAACGATTACTCAAATATACTGAAATATTAAGAACAGTGGAGCATTTTCGACCTACGTTGAGGTCTCGATAGTTTCATTGGGTCCCTACAGATGGCATTCAATCGTTGTTTACTTTTCTTATTAGTCCATTACACAGGACAGAATTATCAACAGCTGTTTGCATGTCATTGCCATGACAGTAACTTTGAATATATGTTTCGAGTACTTTGATTAACTCCATTTTACTTTTTTTATATTTTGATGTTAGTATAGTCTTTATGTAGTAGAAAATACTCAAATAAATTAAACAAACTTTGTGAATTACTGTTTTTGCTTTGTGGTTATTTATTGGAGGGAAAAAATGAATATTTTTAACTTGTCATCATGAGTATAACATTGTGACAAAGCTAAAATACATACGCTATCAAGAAATCAAGGGGGTAAAACAAAAGCAAGGTAAAGTGTTCATTTACTGACCATCAGCAGCAATATCCTTCAACCAGTGCATGAACCACTTTCATGTATTACTTCTTCACCAAATTTTGTTATACCTACCTACTTACATACAATCTAATTAAAAACAAATTAGTAAAAATTAATTATTTATTTTTGCAGACGCCAAGCAAAAAACGGAAACTGTCAGAGGAAAAGTCAAACAAGGTGAACGACAATGTACCAATGGAAAGAAAAATGGGACCAGCCACGATCCTAACAAAAAAGGAGGAGGAAGATGTAACCTACTGGATAGTTTGGAAGGCTAAGTTAGGGTTCCCATTGGTTACGAAGATGGCGAGGACTCCATTCAAAATGTGCTACAGGAATGTCCAAACCTTTTAAAGATAATAGACCTGCAGATAAATGGATAAATGGACATTCAGAAGTTATAAAGAGAGATGAAGAAACTATATCAAAAGCTCGAGCAAATGTTACGAAAGATAATATTCTGTATAGGCTTAGTGAATTCAATAAATTTATAGAAGCTAACGGGTGTTCAGACATCTTCACTGATCCTAAAAGAATAATAAGCTGCCATGAAACAGGGCGCCTTATTTGTCCTAGTACCGGCAAGGTAATAGGACCAAAATATTTTAAAGTACGAAATAACATCAGGTAAAGAGAAGGAGTCAATTACAGATTGATGTACTTACAGCACAGGTGGCTCTATGCTAGCACAGATAGCTCTATGCTACCACCGATGGTAGTTTATCCGTATAAAAGGATTCCTAATGCAATCATGAAATCTATGTGAAAAGGATGGATTTTTGGCAAATCCGATTCTGGTTCGATGGTGTCCTCAGCTTTTAACGATTAAGTACCAAAAGCTCTGAAGCCGTGGTTAGAAAGAAACAAAGTTCTTTTTCCAGTGATATTATTTTTAGATGGCGACAAAAGTCACCTTAGTTTAGCACTATCCAAATTTTGAGCTGCATATCAAGTTTTTGTTTACTGAAAAGAGGACTTTAACATTGAAAGCTCAACATATTTACACCTGTGGTCCATCTGTAGTACTAGAGCACGTACTAACACGATATTTCAATGAATAATGTAAGTACATAGTATTTACCTTTACGCAGTAAGACGAATTTTAAGTAAGTAGGTGTTAATTTAGTAGGTATTAAGTAGGTGTAATGATAAATACTACGTACATTCTTCATTGAAATATAATGTTAGTACGTGATCTAATACTGGAGATGAACGACAAGTGTTAAGATGTTGAGCTTTGATGAATTGTGGTTTCAATATATTCTTGACTAGTTTCGCCACGCCTTTAAGAAATGTACTTACTGTAATTTATGATATCTTTATTTAAAGGATAAAGACCACATTTCCTGTAACCATTAAGTAGCGTTTCCTTCCTAACAGCGTCAAATGCTTCATTGAATAGAGGAGCAAAATTAACTTTGTTGACAACAGTCTAACGTCATTTTAATTTGCGAACAACATTCCTCCAAGATCCCTTCAGTGGACGAAATATGCTTACGTCACAAGGCTACTATAAAGACTATATAGCCAAGGCTACTATACAGCCTTGTGACATAAGCATATTTCGTCCACTGAAGGTTTCTTGGAGGAATGTTGTTCGCAAATCAAAAGGACGTTAGACTGTTATCAACAAAGTTAATTTTCCTCCTCTAGTCAAAGAAGCATCTGACGATGTTAGGAAGAAACCGGTAATAATTAGTTTCAGGACATGTGTATTTATCCTTTAAATAAAGAAGTCATTAATTACAGTAAGTGAATTTCTTAAAGGCGTGGCGAATCTAGTCAAGAATATATTGAAACCACAATTCATCAAAACTCAACACCTTAACACTTGTCGTTCATTTCCAGTATTAGACCACGTACTAATATTATATTTCAAAGAAGAATGTAAGTAGTATTTACCATTACACCTACTTAACACATACTTACTTAAAATTCGTCTTACTGCGTAAAGGTAAATACTATGTATTTACATTCTTCATTGAAATATCGTGTTAGTACGTGCTCTAGTACTGCAGATGGACCACAGCTGTAAATATGTTGAGATGGACCAGAACTTAGAGCAGCGATAACCTAAGTGAAAAATTTCAAAGCGCCAGGGAAGGATCAGATCACGGCGCTTAAAATCGGCAAAGAGACATTAGAAAATGCAATGCTGGTTCTTTTCAACAAGTGTCTTCAGAAAGGCGAAATCCCGAGCACATGGCAAATAGCCGAGGTCACCATGCTCTTCAAAAAAGAAGACCGAGCAAATATAGAGATCTCTACAAGCAATTGACCAAAATTATAGCCAGTCAGCTTAGACAGAAAGTTGACTTTAACCAGCCTGTCGAACAAGCTGGATTTAAGAAAGGATTCAGCACGACTGATCACATACAAACGCATCTTGATCGAGAAATGCAATTAAATGTAATATTCCTCTACAACTAGCATCTTGGATTATCAAAAAGCCTTTCACTCACTTGAAGCGATGAATAAGCCCGACATCTACTTCATGTATTCAAACCTGATAAAGTACATCTACGAACATGATACGTTACGAATCAGGATGGAGAAGGACTAGATGACAGGAAAAGTCCTAATCAAGAGGGGTGTCTGACAGGGCGACATCATCTCGCCCAAACTTTTCATCTAGGTAATGGAGGACATATTCAAAAACATGCCCTGGGAGCGAAAAATGCCAACGGGAATCGCCTTAACCACCTCCGTTTTGATAATGATATTGTTGTCGTCAGCGCTGACACGGGTGAACTAGAAGACATGCTGCAACAATTAAAAGGAGACTCCCAAGCTTTAGGTCTGGAAATTAACTTATAAAAAACAAAAATTATGAGCCCGAATGACATACAGGTTGTTATCGACAATCACTCCATTGGAAGAGTAGATGAATACATATATCTAGGGCACAATACCAAAATGGGAAGAAACAACCAATGAATAGAGATCGCGAGACGTATCTGCATGGCTTGGAGATTTTTGGACATTCTAAGTGACATCCTCCGAGAACCAAAGATTCCTATGAAGTTTGGAAGAGAGGTATATAACACGTGTGTCTTGTCGGTTGCAACGTACGGGCCCGAAACTACAACTCTCGCAAGGAGCAGCGCGAACCGATATCTGATTTTAGAACGAGCGATAGTGCGAGCAATGTTGTGGATTAGTTTGAGAAATCAACTCGAGGACGAGGAAATCAGAAGGAGAACGAGGGTCATAAATGTGGTGCAACGAGTGGCAGGATTGAAATGGCAGCCGGCAGGCCAAGTGGTGACGGATAATCTTAAATAGACCAAGAGCTTGATGCAATAGAGACCATGGGGGCTAAAGAGGAGCCGAGGTCGTCTACGGGCAAGATGGCAAGAGAACATCCAGATCCAGAGCCAAGCGGGAAAAAATTGGATATTGACTGTACAGGAGAGAATGACGTGAAAACAAGTGGAAGAGTCCTGTATCCTGGAGTGGATTTTTATATGCAGAAAAAGAAGAAGAAGAAGATTCGAACCGCCTAAATACCTGCAATTTTTTTGTCTTTTTTTTATGCAAACAAATTTAGTCATATACTGCTTAATATATTTGAAAATATTAATCCAATACTACAAAAATGAGTCTGGTTATAAAGTTTCTCTTGTTCTAGTATAAAAGTAATGTAATTGCTAAAATACTGTTGATCTGCTGAGAATTAATTCAAAGTAAATGCTCGATAAGTGTTAAAAAGATGGGAACCTGTAATGTTTAAATTAAATGAAAATGCCATTGTGAACAAGAAAAAAATCCTGATGGTGGTGCGCTACAAGCGCGCTAAATACAAGCGAACTGAAATTTTTCATTATTCACACAACTCCATATTATCGTTGGCTTTGATGGTGTTTATTTATTTATTTTTTCTCTACTTCGTCATTTCTCGTTCGTCGCTTTAATCGACTGCACAAATCAATAATGATGATGACAATGATGATAATATAGAAACGCTTTTTTTAATTTGGTTTTTCTCTCGCGAAAAGTAAACGATATAAACAATTTAAATGTTTTTAATTGCATATTGTGTTTCTGAACTGTTTGCCGAGTGATCTGTTTGTTACTTCTATAGAATCGAATACAAATCAACATTTATTCAGTTTCTCGATTAATATCACTAATGAAGTTATTAAAATAAACGGATATAATTGATTTGAATAGAATTTTATTTAACTTTTGTTGACTTTACAAAGCAATTACATTTTTTCTATTTGCATTGGTGTAGATTTCACGATAACTAATTTTCCTGATTACTTCACACATTTCAAATCAAATTGACATTTCACATTTATAAATAAATTAAAGTGGCTCTACCAGTAGGGATGTTTGTTTATTATACGATATTAAAGCGGTATAAAACAATTCGCACAGTGACGAAGCCAAATTTGGAAACTAGTTTTATGAAACATGGTACCTAAGTTGTATACCGTAAAGTGAGTATACTTTGATCAAATTTTATTTTGAATAGTGAAATACTTTTCTTCTTTTCATCATCATCATCAAGCGAACAATCGCGTCCACTGCTGGACATAGGTCTCCCGTAGCTTTCTCCATCCTGGTCGATCCTGTACTGCCTCTATCCAGTTGGTCTTTATCCTTTTGATATCGTCGGTCCATCTGGTTGATGGACGGCCTCTACTTCTGTATCCGTCTTGGCGCGGTCTCCACTAAAGTATCCTCTTTGTCCAGCGATTGTCCGTAAGTCGCGCCACATGACCGGCCCAGTTCCATTTTAAAGTTGTTATACGGGTAACCGCGTCCGTCACTCCGGACCTCTCCCTTAATGTTGCATTTGGGATCCTGTCTCTTAGTGA
>WYDF02003178.1:0-14021 GCA_009867245.2 Adranes taylori
ACAGAAATGTCCAAATAAGAATTTTGGAACACTTATTCCTCGAGACAAAATATAATTACAAGAATTTAATTTACCATAGCAATACTATATATTACAGAAATTAAAAAAATTAAAATTTTTAAAATACTTAAATAAATATTATTAAGGTGAGTGCTTATTGAAACATACTTAATCAATTCAAAACATGTCATGTGTTAGTAGAAATTTAAATTGAGATATCTAGTTACAATGTTTTTATTTAAATCAAAAAAAAATTTCAATATTTAATGTCTTAATGATTTTTATTGACTTTAATTTATATATTGAAGATTAAGGTAAAAGATTTACCTGAAGATACTTTCCACATCTAGAATGATCAGAGAGTAATTTAACCTGAGCAACACGTCAAATAAAGCGTCTTGCTTAGATTGGCTTCATTAACATAGATTAATACCATAGTCATCAACCATAGTCACCCTAGTGTCACCCAACAATGGCAGGACCTATTTTATTATTTTTTAAATGTATAAGATTATTTTGTCAATAGTTTTTTAAATGTCATAAATTAAATTCATTGAAATAAAAAAATCTAAATTTATTACTAAAATAATTAACCTTAAATAATGCCAATTAAATTTTTAACATCAAAATGTGCTTATTTACATGAATAAACTTAATGAGTATAAACTTACTGAGTATAACTCAGAATGGTATATAATTTAATATAATGGATTCGAAATTAATACAGAATTATTATTTGCGCCTTGGAAAAAAGTATCCCCACTCGGGATTCGAACCGGAGCTCTCAATTTCTGGCTGAGTGTCCTATCCATTTAAACTAGCGCGGTGATAATATCAAAGAACAAACAATCTCTATATGTGTTAAACGCGCGTGAATGTCGTTTACGATATGTTTCTATTTTGAACAAGAATTGCAGAACACGACAGGTGTAGAACACGAGTGTGGTTATTTTTTCAAATACGCAAATAATAATTGTATATTAATTTCAAATCCATTATATTAAATTATATACTATTCTGAGTTATACTCATTAACTTTATTCATTGATTTATAACCGGCTGGATTACATCCTGCTCAAAAGACGCACGATTTGTATATTAATTTCTAATTCGGTACATTTTGAGTTTCGACCCCACAGGCCAAGCATTGATTTAGAAATATGTTAGATAAATTTTTTTTTATAGCGATACTAATAATATAAGAAGAGGTTCCTGTAGGATATTTTGATCCGACTCATATATAGGGCGCTGGTCTATAACTACTAATTTTAATAAATAGACTACATGGCTCAAATATGAGATGGATAAAAAAAGCGATTTCAGTGTAAAGTATTTATTTCTATATATTTTTTTAAATACAAAACAAAAAAATCACGTGCTATAGAATATAAGTTTTATAAATTCACATTAATATATAAAATATATAAAATTCTAAACAGACCAAAGATATACATTTCAATTAACAGGACTAAAAGCGAACGTGAATAATGATACTCCTTGAAGTAGGGATTTACGCATAAAACAATAATTCCTCCATTTTTGTCTTTATAAATTTCACAAACAAAATATGTTTGACTATTTTGTTTGTTTTTTTTTTCTTAGAAGAAAAATTGCGACAGCGAATTCTCTTCTCATTTTCCTTAGGGTAATTCCTTTGGTGATTGTGTTTTGCTTGCAAAAATAGTTGCAGTACTTTCTTTATCTAAGAAATCCAATAACACTATTTCTCTAAACTCTAAGTAGCTAATATTTCCGAATTTATTTTTGTTGTAGATGTAAGTACTATTCCATAGACAAATATCGACTAAGGTATAAAGTACTTCTAGGTACCAACGAATGGTCTTTCGGGGAATAATGTAATATGAAACCATCTGGTCACTTCAGTCAATGCCAGATATATTTTGATTTTAATCAATAATGCAAACTGGCTCTTCTTTTTCTACACCTTTTCTAGTAGTACATTTGCGTAATGCAGCAGTGTATTTGATCGAAATTACAAGCACTTCTCTGATGTGCTTCCATTCTAATATTAGCACGATTTTCTTTCTCCTAAATACAGTTTCTCCCTGGTTTAGTTTAGAACTTATAACAGCTTATAGGTTACCCTTTCGTGTTTTTCAACATGGGTTTTATTTTCATGCAAAATTCGTTGCTAATTAAACACTATTGTAATTATTTTCTAAAGGATATGGCCTTTGCCAAAGTATTGTTCGGCTAATTTTGTGACTTCAGATTGAGAATGGCTTCCATTATTATCAATTGTTTTTTTGTTATGATCGGCTTTATAAAAGCAGAAACATCTAAGAATTAATTCAAATTGGTTTCGGGCATTGTTTTACCAAATATGGGATGGAAAGAAATTGCAATGGTGCTCCAATAATTCTTTATGCTTGGCATATTTATATTGCCCATAAGGATACACAATCCAAGAGAGCGGTGAAATTCTTCAGAATCCATTGCTGCCCTGTGCTTCATTGCTGAATCTTTTGACATTTTTTTGTTTATAGTAGATTGTGCTCGAAGGTTCACCCAATCACAAATTCTCTCAACAAGTGAGTTGTTAAATAGTAAGGCAAATATATCTCTTGCAGTACGTGTAGATAAAATTTGGATTTTAAAGCCCACAGGCTCCGAAAAATTAAAAAATTTGGGACAACTATCTACATCTACCCAACCGTCATCATCTAGATTTGTGGCTATGAAATTGCCATTGTTATCTTGGTTTTGGCTGTCATTTTTAATCTTTTCAGAAATATTTCCTCCTGATCGCTAGACTCTGAAAAACTTGAAGGTTTGAAGCTGCTTTAAGAATCAGATAAAATTCATATATATTTGACAATTCTTTATCACTTTTGTGTTCCATGAATCGATCAGCTTCTTTTTCAAGTTCTTTTTGTGTTAAAATCCTGCGGCGTGCCATATTTTACGAAATCTGAAAATAAACGGCGAAAATTAATTTTATTTTGGTGTTTCTGTGACCTACAGTAGCAAAAAATAGTTGCGTTTTAATTTATTCTTTTGCTACAAAATTCTAATAATAAACATTATAAAATATAGTTACTTGTAGCATTAACTCACAAAACCAAAAACAGCGCGAAACACTTGTAATTTGCGCGCTAATTGTTCTCAAACACAGGCCATGCTTCTTATATACGATACATACCTTACTATAGACCGTAATAAAATCTGAAGTCGGTAATTCCCATAGTTGATTTTTAAATAGCCACTTAGTTCAATGTAGTTGATGACTCATATTTGAGACAGCGGTCTATCTGAAAAATTGTTGTGGCTCATATATGAGACGCTTGGTAGCAACATGTTAAAATACAAGGTTGGTTTGACGGTAATCTAGCCTAAGTACGAAAACGCACAATTTTTGTATTTTATCATTTATTTTTTAACATTGTCTCCTTTTAAGGCAATACACTTTTATAGACGATTTTCCAACTTCTTCATCCCTCCCAAAAAGTAATTTTGCTCGAGCTCTTCAAAATTGTTGGAAGTTTCGATCATTAGTTCATCGTTTGTTATAAAACGGCGTCCTCCGAATCATTCATTTAGGTTTGGGGACAGGAAGAAGTCAAGGGATTAAATCTGGGGAATACGGTATGTGGTCGATCAATTCGTAGCCTAATTGGTTCAATTTTGCCTGCACGACGGCCGTCTGTAAGCGAGTGCGTTGTCATGATGGAAAATCAGTGCATTTTTTATTCAATTCGGGGTCGAAACGGTGCAATAATGCTGGTAGTAATCGCCAGTTATGATTTTTCCCTTCGCCAAGTAATCAATAAAAATAACGCCCTTCGCATCCCAAAAAACAGTCGCCATCACCTTAGTCGCCAATCGCCTTACCGGCCAATCACCATCATCTTACTGGAGTCTTTGCCATCTTTGGTGGGCCTTCGCCCACGTCTACGGCGTCTAGCAATTCCTTCGTCTAGTAATGGACCCATGTTTCATCAACAGTGACGTATCGATGATCCTTCGGATCACATTTTT
Source organism: Adranes taylori (assembly GCA_009867245.2). NCBI lineage: Eukaryota > Metazoa > Arthropoda > Insecta > Coleoptera > Staphylinidae > Adranes > Adranes taylori. The sequence goes on from WYDF02003178.1 coordinate 4,000, forward strand.
TCTTCGCAAAAAGCTTCTCCGAATCCGTCACATGTTTGCGTTTTTGATCGATAGTGAGTAAATGCTACACACATCCCGCGGACAGCTGTTTGATATCCAAATGTTTGTGAATGATGGCGTCTAGACGCTCAGTTGATATGTTTGCAGCCTCTGTTGGCTCACGGATTTTGATTCGACGTTTTGCCATAATCATATCATGGATTTCGTTGAAGATTTCTGGTGTAGTGACGATATTTGAGGGCCCTGGATGGGCATCATCAAAAACACTCGTATGACCGTGAGCAAATTCAGCTTTCCAAAATTTAACGTTGCTAGCGACGGTGCCATAAACACCATCCAGTTCGGTTTTGATTACTGCATTGTTTTCCCTTTCTTGTGAAGGAACTTAATTACTGAACGTTATTCAACTTTTTCCATTTTTCACAAAACACTAAAATTGCTTGCGACGGCTGTAGAAACCAAGCTATGTTCTTTCTGCTTCAAATTTTGACAGACGTCATATGTTGGATGGCAAATATCAAAACCAATATGCCGTACGTTGTTACGTAACGCCATCTATCGAAGGCTAGATTTATCTCAAATAACCCTCGTATATTAGTTCTTTTGTAAACCATAAACTTTGTTAAGTTTTGATGATAGAGCGTCTTGAAACATGTCAACTAACTACAACCAATAAAAGTAATTAGTTACAGTTTAATTAAATAGAGAATCTGGAACACTATTGACTTTCATTATTATTATCAATTACTATTCCAATTCTTAACGATTTATTCATCACATAAAAAAATTGTTAAAAATTTATATTAAAAATTATTATTAAAGTTAGTGAAAACATAAAAATCGAATTGTGGTTTATCTACTGTTGGAAAAACACATTTTAAATAAATGAAAAATTAGATCTCTCTAGATCTGGACCTAAGAAACCTTTCGTTACCAAATCTCATGACTCACTTCTAAAGCATTCTAATACTTACATAAAAATATCTAAAATATTTACTGCTATTTTTGGATCGAAAGATCCATCATGAAAATTAAGAAGATGGGAAAATTTGCTTTTTGTAAATATTTTAAATACTCTTCTGAATATTTTAATACTGATTTCTGGAAATTGTTTATTCATTAATTGACAACTTTAATAAAATGAAAATCGGTTTATCTGATCCACATTATAAATTTATTGTTAATGTTGTTACACGAAATCATCTACAAAAATTCAGTTCAAACGTTTTCGACTATAGAGCCATCATCAGGAAAGCATTATTTTATTACATTTACTTTGTAAAATCAAATGCAACGAGCCTTTATGACAAATAAGCATTGTCAATATCAATTTTAATATAAACAGCACATCAAATTAAATATAAATAATTAAGAAAATGGAAACATACTTTCGGAATTATAATAATGTCTTATCATCCGACTCCATTTTTAACCAAAGCTCTTTATTAAAAATGCACATTCCGGACAGTATTTTTTCGACAGTGATTTCCGACAATGTTTTTCCAATACGGAATTATATCTAGAATCAGATCCGATTGTCGGAATTATATTAACCTCTTATTTGCCTGACTAAAGGCTTTTATAAAAATGGAGTCGGCTAATACGAGGATATTATAATTCCGACAAAAATATAGTCGAAATGTCCATTTTTAACAAAAGAATTTTGTTATAAATGGAGTCCGACATCTTCCTACAATCTTCCTAAATAATTCCGACATTCGGATCTAATTACGGATATTATTCCGGATCGGGAAAATCATGTCTGAATTCATTGTCGGAAAAAATACTGTCGGTATGCCCATTTTGAACAAAAGAGTTTTGTTAAAAATAGAGTCTAATGATAAGAGGTTATTATAATTCCCCTAGTATTTTTCCATTTTGTTAATTATGTATATATAATTTAATGTGCTGTTTATATTAAAATTGTTTATTTTTCATAAAGGCGCTTTACATTTGACTTTATAAAGTCATACAAAATGCGTACATCATGATGGCTGCATAGCCGAAAATGTTCGAAATGAATTTTTGTAGAAGATTTTGTGTTGCAACATTTAAAATAAATTTATCTTGTGGATCAGACGAACCGCTTTCCATCTTATTAAAACGAGTATCCACGAAATCCATCGAACATTAATTAATAACTTTCTCCTCATTTAAACTGTTTTCATCTTTCTTAAATGTTGTCAATAAAAAAACAGCATGCCTGACAGATGCTTTTCTTAATTTTTTTCATTTCTCATAGAATGTTTCTTATTAACTATTTGATTAAAACTAATTATAAACCATTTTAATTTATTTTAGGGCTAATACGCGCCTGAAACTACGCTTCCCTAATCTATATGAATGAAACGAAAACTAAATTATCTTTGTGGTTCACTATATTTGTTTAACGAATAAATCAATAAAATAAATCTTCTTTGATTCTTTTATCTCCTATAATAAATCTTCAAATAAATAAATAACTTTCCAAAAATATTGTTACACTTATTTTAACCAAAGCAAAACGTAGACGAGTCCGTCACTTCATTTTTGTATATTGGAAATTAAAAGGCTTTTTACCGTGTGTCCCCAAAAATAAGACCCGGTCTTATAGTAATTTTTGCTACAAAAGACATGCTAAGGTTTATTTTCCAGGGGATGTCTTATTTCTCATGCACAATAATTAACATTTATTCAAGTTCAAGAAATTTTCAGAAATAAACAAAATGATTTATTCTAATACAGCCATTTCATTTTGTTCTGGAACATCGTTATAAAGCTCCAAATCCCAAATACCAGCCTGAATTTTGTGCCACTTTATTTCCTCTAAGACCATTGGTCCTAGCTTCTTATGTTGAGCTTCCTCAAATGAGCTCTTCTTGTCTATATAGGACATTGCTCGTAGGACATTGGCAACAACTGTGCGTTATTTTATCCTATGGATTCTTCACCCAAGTAAAGCTGTTCGTTATTTTACCCTATACATTCTTCACCCAAGTACAACGTTCTGTAGCTTAGGCTTGACAAATGGTCCAAATGGCTTGTTTATTGCAATATCAAGAGTTTGGACATATGCAGTTATTACTGTGGTAATCATTCTTTGATCAATGCTTTTTTCTGCAAGAAAGTTTTTTATGCTATTAGCGCGGTGAATGCTGGCAGAATCCCACACTACCATACCTCTTTCGCCACCTCGTAAAAACAAGTTTTAGAAATAAACCGACCCACTTTCTAATTGCTACTTGTGTACCAAGCTTTCTCAATCTCAAGAACACAAATACCGAAAACACGATCGATTTCCTCTTTCTTGCGATTAGAGATGATTAAAGGGGGACGATTAAAGGGATTGGATTGATTTTAGAGGAACTAGATTGGGATTAGATAGAGGACGTTTAGCTTAATTAAATGGATTAGAGGGAAATCATTCTTTCCATGGAGACAAATTGCCAACTTATTATTTTAATATTTTTGATATTCTATGGTCTTTTAGCGTTCAGTCTTTTTGGCCTTCTGTTTTATTATCTTTTTGGCTATCTGGCATTTGAGTCTTACGACATTTTCTAGCTTTTTAGCGTTCTACTTTTCAACCCTTGTTTTTTGTTGATCATTTTAGCTTTTGGCCATTTGACCTTTATGGCGTTTTCTAGACTTGTAGAATTCTGACTTTCTGATCTTCTTATCTTTTGGTCTTCTTATCTCTTGTTTTTGACTTTTGGCCATTTGGCCTTTAGCCCTTTTGACATTTTCTATCCTTTTAGCGTGTTGGTTTCCTGCCCTTATACTTTTTTGATTTTTCACCTTCTATCTTATGGCTTCTGAGATTCTGGTATTTAGTCCTGGTATTTATTACCCTTTTACTTGGCCATTCGACTTCTTACTCTTTTGACATTTTTTAGCCTATTAGCATTCTGCCTTTCTGGCCTTCTACCTATTTATCGTTTTGGCTTCTTTACTTGGACCTTCTACGAATTCAATAGTTCAAGGCCCTCTGGCGTGTTTCGCACACCAGACCCTATTATAATTTTCCCAAAAGTGACTCATGGAGGACTTATGTGTTCATGCATACGAGAATTCGTGCGTAGGAAAATTTAAAAGCTTAAGGCAATATGGCGTGCGAAGCTTTGTTAATAATTTTGTAAAAGTGAGTCAAGAGCGGTCACAGGCCGCGGCTAAGCGGGCAGCAGAGCTGACCGCGGCGTAGTTAAATATAGGGAAACAGTGAGTTAGGAGCGGCCGTACAAGACGGAGTGGCCGCGCCATAGGCAAGTTCGGGGACCGGCGGATTCATGAGTAGGCCACTTGTAGCGTAGGCGATTTATAGCTACGGCTAGTTTTATTTAATTTACCATAAACAACAATTGTACTAAGTGAATTTAAAAGACATGTTACAAGGAGACAATCAAAACTAATAGGTTCAACTTTTATTTTATAGGAAATATTATAAAACTTAAGACTTCCAGTATATGAAAGATGGGCTGGCGATCACGTCCACAATTTTTTCAAACCAGACTTAATTGCTTCAAAACGAGTTATTCAAAAAATTAAAAACTTCATATAATGTAAGAAGCAATCTGAAGGAGACTGTTTATGCAAGAATATTTGCTTTGCTCATAGCTCGGAAATTTTTATCTAAAACTACTTAATGTTTTGCTGCTGTAATATAGTTAAAGACACTAGTCCTTCTAACTGGTGTACCCATAATAAATTAATATCTTACAGCACTTTATAAGTGTTGAAAAAAATTATTTGTGAGATATAGTTTGTAATTTGGGAGATATAGATAGAAAAATACTTTTAGAATGTGTGACGTGGACGAAGCTGTGAATTAGTTGCGATAAGAATGAATGATATTGTGATGCAAGAAAGATGAAAAATGTTGAGGAATGGGAGATATAATAGGAAGTATTTTAGTATAATGAATGGAGAAGGAATCCTAGAGTATATGACAGAAGATGGAAGTATGGAAAAAAGAATGATTGCGCCATTTAGATGCGGAAGTGACGAAAGGGAATACAGATATTGGATGGATCAGAGTCAGAGGAGTTGTAAGATATGTGGAAGGGATGAGGAATTGTGAGAGTATTAGATGCATGTAGGGACTGAATTGGAGCGAGGAAGATAGGTGGTTGGCGGCTAATATTAGGGTGTATTTTGGAGGAGGAATAAAAACTATAGGGATCATGGAAAGAATAATTTAGGAGAGAGAAATAGGAAGAAAATTAAGGGAAAGAAATTCCTTATTAATTTTTGGGGGAGAAAATGTAGACGTTAGGAGGGGCTTTAGAATTATGTTCCTTTGATTTTTTCTAATTTTGATTTTGTATTTTATTGTAAGGTTTTATTGTATAATTTTGGTTTTTGTATAATATTGTTAAGGTAAGAAAGAATATTGTAAGAAAGAATATTTGTTATAAGTTATGCCAATAAGTGTGTTTTAATTTGATTTAGTATGCAATGACGTTTTATTTCAAATTAATTGGTCACGCTATTATTGAAGTACATTGTTGTTAACCCTAGTCTCTCAAGATGCACTAACTTTTCTTTTTCAGTTTTTCTTGCTCTCCTCATGATTACTGACCACAAACTGCGTCCCGATCTAGCTCAATGTTTTAGCATCTTATTGAATACATTCTATTACTTTGTATACATAAATTCGTGCATTCAAAAATATTTACGAATTGTACTAATTACAAATTGAATTAAGTATTATTTTATTGCAATCCAGTAATTGAAATTTTTTTATCTATTTATGTTTAAAATTAATACTATTTTTGTATCGACGTGATATATGGTACAATAATACAGCACAATAACTTTAAATCTTTCTACGGTCTTTAAATAGTATATATGTGAGGTATCAAATCTAAAGGCATGTAATGATTACATTTTGAGACCAGCAATACATGTGGCTGTGTTACCTACATGATTTTAAAAGCATTCCCTAAGGGCCAGAATTCGAAAAACCCATATCAAATCCACCTTCACTTTTAATATGACTTTCACATTCATTTTAAATGGCCACTGCCTGCGATTTAATGTCAATGACTTTTAGGTCATTGTCGGTTAATGAACTAATGTCCATGTACCAAGTCATAAATTAAGTCATGTACAATGACCATCAAGTGTCATCTAGTGATCATAAGTACGCCATAAACGTATCATTTAGTGATCATAATATAGTAATCATAAGTGACCATAAGATGATCATCTAGGGATCAGAAATAGTGAGCTAGAGTCTAGTGATCATAAATCTAGTGTCATGAACTAAGTCTAGTCATCAACTTTAGTTCATGATTAGTGTCATGAACTAAGTCAATGACCTTTAATCAATTGACTAAAGGTCATTAACTGCTATATTACCATTCTTTATTTTAATGGATTTTAATGGAAGTCACTATAATTCTCTTCAAATTTCAAGTAGAATTATCAAGGCAATGCGTAAACCAGTTTGAGAGCTATGTACTCGATTAATAAAAGTTTTAAAACCTTACAGTTTCAATCATGTCGATTTTTTCATAAATAATGTCTTCAAGATTATTATAGATTATTACAAGATTATTACAAGAAAAATATAATTTTTTTGTACACAGATTTTTGTACATCGTATACTAGTATTCCCCATTATTTGTTGCAACCCTAGACCTGATATCATGCAATTTTCCTGCATTCTATTGCTATTCTGCATGCTATAAGTTGTGCGATTTTAACACCGCCTAGTTTGAAAATATCGATCAGAAAAGAATCCTGTTTAACAATACAATGGAAGACATAAATTTTCCGACGTTGTCAATTGCATCATAAATTTTTAATCGCATATCAATTCGATGTTCTTACTTCATTCAAAAGATTTTGTTGTTTTATTTTTGAATGAACCAGCAGTAATCTTTCACTTTAGAATCAATTAACCGCGTTATGTAACGTAACTATATTAAGGTCTACTTTTTCAATCAGTAATTAACCATGACGTTGATGTTAGTGTGAAATGGAAGAGAAGTTCCATGAAATACTAAATTAGCGAAAAATGGAAATTAAGTAGTACTTCAAAGCAATAAAGGTAAAATATTAAACAAAGATTTGCCTATTTCCTTCTCTATCCTACGCTTTTCCACACATACTGTTACAAAGAAATCCTACATTCTGCACTTTTTAAGAGAAAGTCCTTCATACCTTTATTAACAATATCACAACCCTATATACCCTTCAGGAATGTAACTCTCAAAAGAATTATTTTGAATATTTAACTGCTTTTTTCTTATTTCCATCTTAATTTTTTTAAATCTGTACTTCTACCTTCTTGTCACAAACAAAACCATCAATTCTCACCTGATTAATTAAGATTATTTACAATTGCATATGTAATGTCAACATTAATACATTCACCCGGACCATTCACCAGAACAAGGCACATTTACATTTTCTCTCAGTTCTGTTACGTGATATAATTAGTCGCTGCCCAACTTCAGATTATTTTGAAGTATTGAAAAATATTTTAAAAAAAATTGGTGCCTCTCATCCGTATTCCATTCCAGCACTCCACATCTGAATCTTTCAACCCTATGCATATGCCTCTTGCCTGATCTCAACATTCTTAGCAACTATTTTTCTCACCTCAATCATTCCTTTCAAATACACTATTTTAACAATCTATTACCAGTGACGGACTTTCGCATAGACAAAAGAGACAATTGTCTTGAGCCCGTACTATTCAAGGGGCCCGGTGAAAAGGGTTTTATTCTTGCTCACATATATACATTTGTAACATACCTAACAGAAAATGTACTCCAGAGCGCCCGATAACACTTTTGTCTTGGGCCTGTACTATTCTAGGGGCCCGATGAAAAGGCACCGAAACACTATTATACTATACTTTTTAAAAATTTTGAAAATACGGAAAGAATGGAAGACTTTTTTTTAGATGCTTTTTAAAAATATTGGAAGGGAAGACTGTTTTTTTAGGTGCATATATTCCAGGTGGGCCCATAATACTTTTGTCTTGGGCCCGAGTACAGCTTAATCCGTCACTGTCCATCCTCCTCTTCTTTAAACATTTGCGTGTTAAAATTTACCATTAATTTTATCTTTCATGTACCATATACGTATGTAATTCGTATAGGTATATGAAAGATATAGGATTCATGTTCTGAAAAATTTAAAACAAATCGGCATTTTTCACTCTGTGTGTGCGGATGTACGTTCAAGAATTTCTCTTACGCTATTCGGCCGATATAGATGAAATTAGGTGTACAGGTGCAGACGAAGATTTCGCAGGACTGTTTTTTTCTAATGGCTCGGATGTTACTCGGACATCAGCCCTTTTTTTGGGCTCATGTCCTTTGAGACAAAAAAAGTAGTCCCATGTTGCCAACTATTACACAGCGTGGCATTGCCACGTTTAAAGTTTAACAAACTTATCGAACTTATAGGAACTATAAAGGATAGGACATTCAAATTATCTTTTTTGTATAGTGTAAAATGCCCTTTTTATTTGAAACATTTCTTTATTCTAATGTTATAATATAACATATATACAGGCTGGTTTTTGTTTGCAAACTTTGCGGTCTATTTTCTTCTAATCTAGTGCTGCATTTTTTTTCTAAATTTCTTTAATATTGAATATTTAAACGATTGAGTGAGTTTAAAAAACACATGTCAAAACATCGAAGTAATTAAATCTTGAAGAAAAAAATGCATTATCAAAAATATCTTGGTTTCTATTAAAGTTGGAAAAATGAAACTTCCAATGCCAATGTCAGTAATTAATGTACTAAACCAATTTTGAGCAAAAAATTATCCCCACATAAGGAGTCTAACCCTTATGGTTCCAAAGATATAACCCTTAATAACTTGAAACTTCGCAATTTATCCCCATTGCAACCGACATTGACATTCATATATACATCTAAATAGTATCATATAGAGGTTACGGGAAAAATATATTACGTTGTATGAGGTCTATAAAATGTGCTTTTTAAATTTTTTCGGAAATGTTCAAACTGATCATTTTATTTAGAAATTCAGTTTCAAAGAATATTTTACGTTTTATGGGATCTAGAAGACGGTGCTTATGCAATTTAATAAATGTTGTTGTCAGTGGTGAGTCCATATTATAATATTGGGAGGGGTTCAAACCGATAATTTTATTCAGAAATTCAGTTTTTAAAGACTTACATTTTATGAGATCTATATGACGGTGCTTTTGCAATTTAATAAATGTTGTTAGCGGAGATCCACCTTATAATTATGGGAGGGATTCAAACCGAACATTTTATTTAGAAATTGAGTTTTAAAAAATACTTAACATTTTATGAGATTTATATGACGGTGCTTTTGCAATTTAATAAATGTATCAGTACCGGGTCAACATTATAATTTTGGGAAGAATACAAATTGTTACAACATTTTATTTTTAAATTTAATTCTAAAACTAGGAAGCTGAAATTTTGCTCGCATATAGTACCTTGTAATATGCGTCGAATGAAATTAGTCCCATGCCGAAAAGTTTGTTAAAGTTTAACAAACATTTGGATAAAATTCTGAAACTATGAAAGATAGGAAAAAAAATTGTAAATCAACAAGTTTCATACTTTTCGACTGTCCGCCCCATAGGTAAATATGAGAACCTGCCCGAAGCACGCCAGACTGCCCTGTTAGAAATTTTCCAAAAGTGGTGCCGTAGGCAAAATATAGGGACCAAGGGACTCATGTGTTGGCAAATTCGTGCGTAGACAACTTAAAAATTCAAGCCATACTGACATGCAAAGCACGCCGGACTGTTCAATTAGAAATTTTCCAAAAATGAGTCAAAAGCGGTCGTAGGACGCTGGAAAAAAGTGAGTCCAGAGCAGCCATAGGTCGCGCTAAAGCAAGCAGTGAAGCTGTCCGCGCCGTAGGCAAGTACGGGGAGCGAAGGATTAATGCTGTGTTTTTCAACCGGGGTGCCGCGGCACCTTGGGGTGCCACGGTTCTCGATTGGGGTGCCGCAAAGTCCAACAATGAATACCACAAAATACTCCTAAATAACTTTTCAGTATCTCAAAGTAAAG
>WYDF02003189.1:0-14021 GCA_009867245.2 Adranes taylori
CCCAGAGAACCAGTTTGGTTTTAGAGCATCACGCTCTACTATGGACTCTCTTCTAAAATTTCAAACAGATATTACAATATTACACGAGCACCCACCAATGGCCATTGCGCTTTGGCATAGTATATTGTATTATGCCTGGAATGAAAATAATGTCATCCCCGCAAGTGGTGTAAGGCGCGAAGTTGCCACATGTAAAATTTTACAAACTTTTTGATATATTTTAGGAACTATAAAAGATAAAACACTTGCATAAACTTTATTCTATAGGCCACTAAAAGCTCAGTCAATTTTATTTGAAATATTTTTTTCCTAAAATTACAAACTAACATATATACAGGACCGTAGGCCGCGGCAAAGCGGACAGCAAAGCGCCGTAGGCAAATATTGGGACCGGGGGATTAATGGGTAGGCAGGAGATTCATGGGTTAGACTAATGTTGTTTAGTTCACCCTAAACACTATTGTGCTAATTGAATTTAATAAACGACTTAAAAGGTGACAGTCAAAACTAAAAGGTTCAATTTTTATTTTATGCAAGTTGTAACAAAATATAGGACTTCCAGTATATGAAAGATGGGGTGGCGATCACGTCCACGAATTTTTTTATTATAGAGTTTCCGTTTTGGCGAATCTACGACTAAGTTCTCTTCTGTTTCGAACGCAACGATTAAATCGCGTCAACGTTGAAAACATCCGTTCAGAAGTCTCTATTGAAACAGCCAGAGTTGCACTATTGTTTGTAAATTTGGCTAGAAGTTCATGTCACATGCGTCAATGGCTTCAAGAGCAGTACCGCACGTTACGCATAAAGAGCATTTTACCCCATAAAGAAATTACAAAAAAAAATATTTTTTTGATAAAAAATTCATGTTCGATATCTGTATGGATGTACTGATGGATTTCAAACATAACTCCTAACCTATTTCAATTTGGATGATATTTAGCAGACAAGTCCACACGAACGGTTTTTTTTTTCATTTTGTTTTTTTATAAATCTAATATGGCGGAAATGAGCCATTTTCTTTTATTCAGAAATTCAATTTTAAAACTATAACGCTGAAATTCTGTTCGCATATAGAACTTTGTTTAATGTTTACCAAACTTTTCGAACTCAGAAACTGGAAAAGATAGCAAAGAACAAAGAATTTTTTTAAATCGACAAGTTTCATCCTTTTCGATTGTCCGCGCCATAGACAAATATGGGAAACGATGGCTTCATGTGTTGACGAATGCGTGTGTAGGAGAATTCAATAGTTTCAGACAGTCTGACATGCGAAGGACGTCAAACTGCTCAGTTAGAAATTTCTTAATTTGTTACACTAGCCCGCGATGGTTCCGTTTATTAACTTTAGATGATTGATGACAATGTATCTTGGTGCGCTGCACCCGAAAATGACCTTAGTTTCTTTCTATCACGTTTTTACAAATCGCAATTTGCCAAATGTAGTATATACCGAAAAATATCACAAATATGAGACTTAATGACAGGGTGAATTGGTTTGTTTCGTATAAAACGTATTAATTTCCGGCTTATAATAGACATAATATAATAGTATATAGAAAATAAATCATTACGACTTTAGTCGTTGTGTCGACATCTCTTTGGATTAGCCATGCTCTGTTTCAGGCTCTACCGGGCATGTGCTCTTCTGGGATCATCTCAGTACAACATCCAGCAATAGTCCGCCACCATTGTAGTATTCCATTCCTTGGCAACGCTTTTCCATCTCTTTGATGTCCTGGTGGAATCTTTCTTCCATCTCTACATTAATAGCACCCAGATTCTCAGGAAAGTAGTCCTGTTTCTAATCTTTCTGTTTTCAATGATTTTCCCTGTCCCTGCTATCACACTCACATAAAAAACAAGTAAACTTTATGTACCTGGCTTGCTGTCCAAGGATCATCGATATTACTTTAAGATCACCACACATGATCCACTTATGATCGTCGTACTTAATTTTCTGGAGAACAAATTGTAAATTGTCATATCGTTTTTGTAAGTGTACAGAATGCTCTATGGGTATTGACGCATACCTATTTCCGTTTTGAAGCAGGACAACTTTAAGGCTTCGTTCCGACGAATTGATGAACAATCACCAATCAGTGCTTTCGTATGGAATGTTGAATGTCTTAGACAGTCCACACACATCATTGCAAAATGCTAAGCTGCCTTCTTCTGAAAAGAATAAAATCGTTTTCTCTGTACCTGAACCAGGAAAACGAAACGCTAGCTGCGAGCAAATTTTTATCTTTAAGCCGTGAACCAAGCAATTCTGAAGTCTCTTTGGTCAGATGTAAGTCGGGAATCAAATCGTTCAGTTCAGTTTGGGTAAATGGTTGTGGAGCAGAATTGCCAGGTTCGTACTCCACTCCCTTATGTTCGATTTCTTCACTTAATTCAATTTCTGAACCATCTAGCTCAGGTAAATGTTCTGGTTGCATAGGCACTGGTACATCTGGACCATGGCGGACAGGGCGTAAAACCAATGGCAGATTTGGATAGTCAATGTTCTTTTTATTCTTTACATTGAAACCGTGAACACCGTTTGAACAAAAGTAACAATCATCACTATGATTTTGTGCCTATCGTCAGACCATCGGAACGCCAAATCTGAAACAATGCTGTTCACCCTTTGACCACCGTCTGAGTTCTACAAGACACGTATAGCAAACATAGTGTGGTGCGCAAGTTTTGTCTTGATCTTCTACTTTTTCATCGAAATACGCGAGATACACTTGACGCACGAACGATGTTATATGTCTTTTTTGTCTTGAGACCATTAACTTACCACAAATGTAACAAAAGGAATCTGCAGACTTTTTGTAGCCTCTTGACGCCATTTCGAGCACTATATTTGCTTTTCAGCGTATATCCGCCGACACAAACACTTTTGATCGCAGAGGATACGTACCATCAGTTGCTAAGCATTGACATCCAGGTGAGATGTACAACTTATTTAATGACGAAAGTTCTGGCATCTACCGGTTTATGACATCTACCGGTCAACGATTCGTTTTCATCATTTCCGACAGATGGCAGCATTTCCTTTGTATTTAAGTCAGTACGTCTTATATTTATAATGTCATTTTTGGATTCAGCGCCCATACATGGAAATCCATCATCAAAACTAGAAAATCTTGTTACAACCGAGAAAATGCGGACATGTGTTATTGTGTTAAGTGTTATTGTGCAAATTATGTTAAGTACCTACAGGTATTGATAGTAAACACCTAGTGATATAAATGTTTCTTTTTTCTCTTGGTTTGTATTTTTTTTTGTTTGTATAGCACTATATTTGTTTAATTATGTCGATTCTTTTGGCAAGAAGCTCTTTTATTTGCTTCTAGAAATACGGATCTATGTCTAAGATACCTATCTGCTGTACCTGGTTTAAAGAAATCTTGAAGGTTTGTTCAATATTATGAAAAATCACATTGGTTCCACTGAACTCTTCGTTCAATTCGTGACAAGTACCGCCCAGTTTTTACGACATAAATATGTATAAAAGGAAATTATTTAACATGCATTGATATTTTACTATATTTAAAAGCAAAATTATATATCTCACTAATAGATAAAAATATTTCATGTTCTTTATATCATATTACATTATGCTAATTAGATTTTTCATTTCACATTAGATAGTAACTAGAATGCCAGCTAGAATGCTTGATTCATAATTCATAACTTGCAAATTATGATAGTCATCATTATACAAAACAACGTAATTTTTATCACTAGAACCTTTAAAGAAGTGAGGTAATATTTCTTTGTAATTACATTTCTATGTCGAAAGGTACCAGATATTCAAAATTATATTCTTCTGTCTAATGAGCATATCAAATAATTAATAAGTGTGATGTTATTTTAAATATCAAGTGTATTTATTATTAAAAGATTTATCACCTATATGTACGATATCTTAACAATCTGTGCCTCTTTCTAAATAATAATTAAAGGACAAAGCTGTTACTGTTTTAAATGTATAATTAGTTTCAACATTGTAGTTTGTAATTTACTAACACTCTTTACCAACACTATAATTACCAATACTCTGTAATTCACCAACTCATCACCAGTTCCAGGCTGAAGAGGATTATAAATCCTGAAGCCTCCCTCAAACAAACTCTTCAATCTCCCAACAATATACAATCCCAACAGGGAGTGGAGTTTAGTGGGTAAAGATCCCACACTATTGGATGCATCGGGCATCCTTTGTCTTTTGAAGATTCTCCACTTCCTACGCAAAAAAATATTGTTTGTAAATTTTAAACTGCAATAATTATTTCTAATTTTCAGAGTATACTTTATTTATTTTTATAGTAAGTTTAAATCACTTTATGATAATGGGCGAAACAAAGCGCAGGTTTCTCAAGATAAGAAGGATATAGTGTTCTAATTTTACCAGTAGATTTCAATCTCAGCGCAACTTATGTTAAATTCCGATAAATTTCGATAATATTTTGATTTTAATTGCTTTTGCCAATTCTCTCCCTGAAAAAAACTATGGTCTTCATTTTTCTCCATGTATATCAGGATATTTGAAAAGTCTCGCGAAAGGCGTAAGTGCCATCTATACGTGTTTATAGCAGTGCCGCTTCAAACAGAAAAAAAAAACAATAGACAGCTTAAACGGGCTCGGCATTGCCGGTATCTGACTTTTTTACTATAGACGTAAGTAAAACGAATTGAAGTTTTATTTAGTGTCAAATGAATGAACAGTTGCGCCCCAAGTTCTATGTTTAGATTTGCACGACACTCAGATATGAAGCCGGTGTTTTAATGTATTTGGCAAATCCTATCCTCAAATTTGGAAAATCGTGTTTGCGTGTGTACTTATTTACTACTTTCTTTCTTTTAGATCAGAATAACAAGGCCAAGGATAAAAAATAAAACATTTGGAAGCATTTTATTGTGTCCGAGGTGGGCTCCACAGAGACGGCTAAATGCAAACACTGTGGTTTTGTTTACTCAAATACAAACATCACCCGGCTTGATGAACATTTATCTCAAAGTTGGTCTGATTTCAACAAAAGTGGAAACCTGAACGTGAACTCGAAGATGAAAGTAAATGTGATGATGTGGAAATGGTTTCTGAGCAAGGCGTTGGTCCATCCTCAGACAGTGTTAGTGAAAAAGAATCCAACTCAAACTCCATTCCACTTACTTCTAAAAGTGTCAAATATAATCAAGTTCAAATTCAAGTACAATCAAATCTGGTGGCAGTGGAGGGTCAAGCATAGGGAAAGACGTTTTTGGATCACCCCTTGACCGTATGACTACAGGTAAGATTTTTATTTTAATAAAACCTCGTACTAATATTAGATCATTATTTACAGAAATGCTTTTTTATGGGGTGATAAATACGATCTAGTGGACAGACTTAATATTTAAAATCGCTATCCATTTTTGCAGATGTTGCAGAAAGAAATATTGATTTTAATTTTAATCGTGTGAATAATTATTACTTCAAAATAATTTATTCAGTTTGAATGAGTCGTTTCTGAAATATCATTTAAAAATCTGATATTTAGTTGTAGAAGTTGAAAACAAAACAAAATACGTATCGATGATATGCAGTTTTTAGTCAATATAGATCAATTAATAGAATTGCTAGATATTCAAAATATATTTCATTGACATTTTCTTTTAATGTCTGATTTAAACATTCCGATTCTTTTCCACAAAACGTGGGCTTTTATCATTTTCAACTATATTAAGCTTGTTTTAAATTTAGTCTGTATATATTGTTAATTAATTGTAAGAATAAACGAGTTAAGTTTAGCGTTATTATTAAGTACCACGCGTTTTATTTCACCTAAGTTTTAATCTCCCTAAATTACTGACTATGCAGTGCTCTAAATCAATTGTTTTTATTAAATTAAATATTTAAACAATTAAGAGCATATTGGAAAACTAAACCAACTCTAATTTAAAATTAACATCATCAACTAATTATTCAACTTCAAGTTTTATTTCTTTAATTCATTTTAAATATTTACTCTTACATTCTTCCAAGCGGTCACAATTGAGGTAGATTTTAATATTTACTCTCCCAATAATTGTTCGAACAATTACTCTAAAAGCTAACGTTCATAAAAAATCAAATTTTGTAAACATGTAGTAGTATAATGGAGGAAGAATCTGGTTTTTACGCCGATCTACTTTCTTTATCCAGAGCTAAGATATTTCTATCTTCTCATGACTTGACATTTTTCTGCTACGAGGTGTTGAAAACTAAATGTACACACCTCTATAGTATTATACCATATACTTGTACATCAGACAGCAGATGATTATTATAGACATACCTAAAAGAATGATTGAAACCAATTTTTAAACGTGACAATATTTGAGTTAATCTTATTTACATCTGCTTACTAAATTATAAAGAAAAGTTTACGTGACTCGTCAATTTAGTACCTTAACACATACCAAATCCTTGTCAACATGTATTCGTAATAAGTAAAAACTCGTTATGTGTAACTTCTTCGTAATAGTACGTAATTACTTTTATTACGTGAGATATAGTGATTCTTAATAAAAGTATGTAATAGAAATTTTGAAACAGCATATATCAACAAATATCTGTAAAAACACTTCAAGAAATTATTTATAATGCGTAATGTTTTCTTTTATTGCTTTTGCCAATCAGTTATCGAAATGTCAGAAAGTATAGTTAAAATTTGATATACAATTTGGTGAAAAAAGTATCAGGAATTTGTTATTTACAAGACTGTGTAAATAAATCAGGCTTATTTTTAATTTTGCTCTAAAATGATACAGTCATCTGGTTTTATTGCAAATGGAGATTTATTTATATTTAGTTAAAAAGTATTATTTAGTTTCAAATAGCTTTAAAAAAAATTTAAATAAAATTTTTTAAAAGAATGCAAGTGTTTACGCACCGTTTACATTTCAAATACATGTGCAACTCAAATCTAGAAATTAAAAAAGATACAAGTGCATACGCACCTTTATATTACAAATAAATTGTGTTACATAACCTCAAATATGAATGACAACGGGAAGTGCAATGACGGCCGCCATATTTGATTTTCTAAATGACACCTGTCAAACTATCAAACTATTTATTCTAGACCCCACATTCGACACCGTGAAGAAGAAGAGTACGTTTAGAACTAGTTGAGTCAGGGTCATGATGTTCCCAGCCCAAAATTCAAATTGGTACTTTCCCCTAATTCGCCATATTGATTTTGCTACTAACCACATTTCAATATTTATAATTGATTTTTTCAAAAACAAATTCGGTTATTCCTGAACATTTTACTACATCCCTGTACAGTTTTGGACATCCCTGTAGCATCTCAGCACTCTTACCAAAATTCAAAATGTGGGCTGAAAAAAGACATTGCCGCACAACCCAAACGTATATCAAATGCGTTTGACTATTAATGATAGACCCCAATTATGAATGCACGAAGAACGAGTTGAGTTAAGGCCATAACCCTCCGAGCCCAAAATTTAAATATTAAAATTTAAAATTCCCCGCCAACCGGAAATTATCTGTCATCCACCATATTTGGTTTTCAAATGATAGCTGCAAACTGATAGCATACTAACTTTAAAAAAATTATTTATTTACCAACGGCCACAATTTGTATTTAGATTCTTATTAAAACGACCACCACATGTAGGTATACATATTATTATCCGAAAACAACCACATTATTATTGAAAACAATCACATAACGCAATCGAGCGTTGATTGAACGCCGCAATATACAGCAGAAATCTGTAAAAAATGCAGGAATCTGACAAAGGTACTGTTAAAAATACGATAGATATGTAACCGAGTACACATAACTGCTTTGTGTGCAGCGTTTATACATACATCATGCAGCATTCACCATTTAATGCAGAAAAAGTTTACCGAAAAAGGTAGCGGATGGTGAAGTCACCGGATACACTACTACACCGTGAAAGTACAGAGAATGATGGACATACTAGTCTCGTCCCATCTACGAAAAGCCATTCACCACCTTTAGATTCCAGAGTAGAATGGTTCGATTTATACATAAACCATCACGTCTATGTTTTGATCTATATTTTATTCCAAGACAGTCAGGTTATTGCATGATTTTCTTGAGATTCATCCCTTGAGCTTACTGCATAGATATGACCTCAGAGACTATAGGCTTACTTAAGACACGGAAGGACGGCACATCATTTTGGACAGGATCGAGAGTTACACAATCTATGACATTATCGCCACCTCTTCCCCTTTACTCGTCATGCATCTACTCTATACGCATTCACTAAATGATATCAAACTAAAAACATTTTGATTCATGTTACGTAGAGCTTAATTTTATAACAGGTGCGGCAAAAGAAATGTGAATTGGCTGCCATTATTTACAAATGAAACAAATTGGGCTCTGTTTTCATGGAAAATTTACTTGAATGTGTAAAATTGATGACATTAAGTTGAAAAAGTGATATTGGTCAAATGACGACCCCTTGAATGCTTGTTTTACAGCATTTTGAATTGTTGCTTGCAAAACATCTGGCTCCAAATTGCTGATTTCTTTTTCAATGTTGGCTTTCAAAACTAGCACGGTTTGTGGTTTGTTGCGGTAAACGCGAAATTTCAAAAAGCCCCAAAGGAAGAAGTCTGACGATCTGACCGGTCAGTTCAAATCGCCAAAACGGGAGATCAAACTGGCCGGAAATTGCTGTTTCAAAATCTCAATACTTGCCCGAGCAGTTGTTCCGTCCTGCTGGAACCAACAATGCTCGAGAACCAATTTAGCAACTTGCGGAAAAAAACTCGTTCAACATCTGTCTGTAGCGCTCACCAGTTACGGTTACGCTGGTGTCGTCGTCGTCCTTAAAAAAATTGGGTTTTTCACTGCAAATGCCGCGCCAAACAGTCACTTTGAGGGGATGCAATGGCTATTTATTTTGTTTGTTCACATAAGCACTGATGTGGAAATGGGCTTCGTCGCTCATTATGATTTTGAATGCGAGCTAATCCTCTTCTTGCACTAGATTTAACAGACCATGGGAGTAAATTAACATTGCTTGACGGTCAACAGGAAGCAATTGGTGAATGGTTTGCACTTTGTAAGGAAACAGCTCCAGGTCTTTCACCAAAATTCGACGCAACGAACGTCACCTGATGCCAAATTGTGTGCATCATTGTCTCGTCGATGTTTGTGGACTCTCTCGAACGTCCTCAGCTAAACACTTAATTGTTCGCACACATGGTGCAAGACGACTAGGAAAAACGACGACGAAATTCGCGCCGCGTTATAACAACAGACCGGAAATTGGTCAAATAAGCAGTAACAATAATTGCGCGTTCTTCACGTGTGTATCGCTCCATTGCTTGTTGTCAATTAATTCTCTATCTGTCTACAACATAAATGTCGAAGCGCAATGACATTTGTCGCCATTTGCAAAAATTAACTTTTTACTTTTGCCCCACCTGTTATCCCATTCTATTTGAAT
This sequence comes from Adranes taylori, assembly GCA_009867245.2. Taxonomy (NCBI): domain Eukaryota; kingdom Metazoa; phylum Arthropoda; class Insecta; order Coleoptera; family Staphylinidae; genus Adranes; species Adranes taylori. Next base: position 9,475 of record WYDF02003189.1, read on the forward strand.
CGTTGGTAAAAAGATATTTTTTGTTCTTTACCTGGAATCGCTCTGGAACCGAGCGAATATCTGGAACTAAAGCCAATATTTATATTTCGCATCCAAATGTCCCGTGGTCGTGTCGTGGATATTGTACGACTCGGATGTACAAATGCTTGTCTTAAGTTCAATAAACAACAGGCAAGGGTGTAATGAATCACAGTGTGCGGGCGAAATGGTGTAAACCGACAGGGAATGGTGCGTAAAAATCGCGGTAGAAATAGAAAAATATAGAATAGGAATGCGAAATTCGTAGATTAGAACAGGAATTTAAAATTAAGTTCACAAAATAATGAATCAGTAGCTATTGCTAACTGCTACGAGCTGTGGTCGGATTCTGTTGAAAACGAATCACCAATGAAAAGCTCGGAGGAAGGCATCCAAACAGGGGAAAGGAAAAAATCAAAAAAGAATAAAGCGAATAAACTTTAAAAAAATAGTGATGGATTGATGTCAGTGATGAGCACGCGGTTCGACAATTTTGGAAAGAAGTAGTATTACCTCATCAGTCTCAGTAATGGCCCATAAAATCGAATGAATCGAACCAGCCAGATTCAGATGAAGAAATTCTCCAAGCCACAAAGAGAGATAACAATCCAGAGCTAAGTGACAAAACTACACAAGAAGGACCTAGGATTAGAAAACCACCACCATTGGTGTGTTATGGAAGTGAAAAGTACAACGACATTAGAGCAGGGATAAAAATAAACAACATAAACACAGATGGCATTTTTGTCTGCAGAAATGAGACCAAATACCACAAACTCACGCCGGAAGAAAATTAAGGAAACTATTGGACAAAGTGGAAGTCACATACCACACATACTAGTTTCCGGAGGAGAAGGAGCTGAAAGTGGTATTGAGAAGAGTGTCTCAAAGTTTGGAAGTAAAGGATATTGAGGTGGATTTAAGCTAGCAAGGGGTTAAAATCGACTCCATTAAGAGAATGAGAAATAGCAGAAGACATTTCGCTTCTGCTTCTGATACGTGTAAATGCCGAAAAAGATTTATGATTTAAAGGATGTGATGAACGCAAGAGTTCAGATTGAACCGAAAAGAAGACATACAAGGGCAACTCAATGCTTTAGATGCCAACGGTATAGGCATGTACAATTTAAGTATACTGCTCTTCAAACATGCTTCAAATATGCAGGTAGCAACCTTGGTATGAGTGCTGAGTTCCTAAAGATCAAGCACCCAAGTGCATTAATTGCGAAGAAGGACATGCTCCAAACGCCAAGAATTGTCTTGTACACTCAAACAACATGAAAGGAGCAAGGGCAAAAGATGCTCCCTAGAAAGCAGAAAGAAAGGAAGGCTTCAGAACCAAACTGGCTCTAAAAGAAGAGATAAAAAATCCTGAAAGAACTTATCCCGGAGGTATTAAAAGGTATTTTCAGGACAATAATTTGTACATGGAACGCCAATGGGCTTAGAAACATCTGAACAAAGTAGACAAGTGCCATATTGCAGGGTTTAAAATCACTAGGGAAGATCGAGAAGGCAAATGAGGAGGAGTAGCAGTAATAGCGAGAAAGAAAATGTGCAACAAAAGGGTGAAGTTTGACTTAAAAAATAGTGAGGCAAGTGCAGACAATGTGCAGACAATGAACAAGTAGTGTTTGTGGCGATGTATACACCACCAAATAAGGAAATTTTGGAAGAATATCTACTAGCGGTATTTGCATTAGGGAAAACTATGAGAGGAGGCGATCACAATGCAAAGCACAACATTTGGGGTGGACTAAGTAACAATAAAAGTGGCAACTCTATATATCAATTTACAAGTAAATTCACAAATATAGGCATCCAAGCTCCGGAAGACGTGACAAACATACCCCTCAGCGAAAGAGGTGAGATTTTAGATTTCTTCATGACTCACAAAACAAACCAATTAATCAAACCCAGACTAGTATTTACATTAAACTCGGACCTCAGTGTTACTGATCTGGAAAATAATAGATGGAAGCAAATCCAAGAAACCAAACGAAAAATCAATTGGGCACGATATGTGCAAAAAATAGAAAAATACAAGCTGGAGAAGGAATTAGTGACAAAAAATAAGACATTGATGCAGCAGTACAAAGTTCAAAAGTTGCGTAACAGTAAACGAACTAAACAAATAGCATTTAAACACTCCAGAGAAAGCCAAAGTAATGGAGTGTTGGCAGAAAAAAGATGTGGGCACGATCACATGATCCAAAAGGCAAAAAGCGTAACGAAATATGCAAAAATGACGCGAGAAATGTTGCGAGAGAAAAAGGAATCTATCTAGAAAAACAAATTCAAGAAGTAAAGGAGGTTTTGGAAATTAATGAAGACACTAAGCAGAAACAAAGAGCCAAAAATTCCATTAATAACAGAAAATAGTGAAAAACATTTTGATGTGGAAGTAAAAGCTGAAGCAATGGCAGATCACGTGACGGGACAATTTAACAATAATGAGGAAATAGAAAGGGAAATACAACGCAAAGTGACCAAATCAACAGAAGCAATAGAAACGATAAACTAAGTCAGAAAAGCTGGTTCGAACTGGAAGATGTTAAAAATAAAATAAAAACAATAATCACAGACAAGGCACCGGGGGAAGACGTCATCCCCAAAAGAGTAATAAAAATGCTTCCAGCTGTGAAGTTGGTATTTTTAACCAATATTTTCAACGTAGTAGTAAATCTACACCATTTCCCAGACAGATGGAAAATGACATATGTTGTCACAATTCAAAAAGTGGAAAAAGATGCAACCAAACCAAGCAACAGCTAGCCAATCCCACTTCTTGATGGTTTGTCCAAAATATTGGAAGTTTTGATAAGGATAAACTTCAAAACTGGTCAGAAGAGAAGAACACCTTGCTATCAAATCATTTTACATCAGGTATCGTTATTGGAAACGTGTATAAAAAATGCATGGTTTAAGAACAAAATTCAACAACCAGCGATGTGTGTTTTTTTAGATATTGAAAAGGCATACGATGGTGTATGCAGAGAAGGGCTGTAGCATAAACTCAAACAGCTAAAAATAGATATAGACATAGTGGCACACTATCCAATGTTTTCCCAAAAACACAACTTTTAAAGTACAAATAGACGGTAAATTATCAAGCCGGCAAGTAGCAAAAGAAGGGCTACCGCAAGAGTCCAGTCCTCTACAATCGATACACACCACACACACGCGATATACGATTAAAAAAACCATGCATAAGAAACAAGACATATCTCGTATTCGCAATGGGTGCAAATGCCTATGTAGCTTCCGACAGATTTGAAAGAGAGCTGGAGAGAATCTCAAAATACTGCAAACGGTGGAGACTCAAAATTAATACTTCCAAAATAAACGTCGTTTTCTTTGGAAATAAAAAACGAAAATTTAATGCAATACGAATGAAAATGGATTAAGTCAAAATACGGCATCCGGACAATACGGAATCCAGAACAAAACTTGTCTCTCTACATCATCCTGGTTTTTTCGGATGAAATGACCTTCCCACCTCCATTTTCTTCTCTTGATTTAAATGGATATGGATTCCTCTCCCGTTTGGTTTCAAAGATCTTCGTTAGATATCACATTTGTGCAGAAGATTCGGAGAATTTTTCTAAGGCATCTAGTCAGGAAGACCTGCAAGGTACTGGTGATTTTGGAGGTGGCCTTTCAAGTCTCACAAGCTTATAATAACGCTGCTTTCACATTGGTTCTGAATAACCGAAGTTTGTTCATTGTGGAAATCTCTCGTGCCCTCGGGAGTGGATACAGCTGAATGAAGGCCCTATTTGCCTTTCGGATTCTTGCTCTGGGATCTGCACCTGCACCACCATCATGAGTAACTCTGCTCCCAAGGTACGTGAACTCTTCTACATTTTCGATGCCATCATTGTTCACTCTCAGTGATCTTACATCTCTTGTATTTATATTCATAATCTTTGTTTCGGAGGAGTTTATTTTCAGACCCACCATCGTGGCTTCGCACTCGAGGTCTTGGAGTTTCTTTTCCATATTTATGTGGTTCTGTGAGAGTAGGTAGATATCATACGCAAAATCTAGATCCTCTAATTGATGAGTCTGCTTCCATTGTATGCCCCTCTTTTTTCATCCGTCACTTTACTCATCACCTGATCCAGAACCAATAGAAAGATTATTTGGGACAGAATACGTCCCTGTCGAATTTCTGATTTGACTGCGAGTAGTTCCGTGATTTTACCCTCGTTGATGACATGACATGTGTAGTTGTTGTATGTTTCTTTAATTACTTTTGTCATCTTCTCCGGTATCCCGTATTTCTGCAAGGTTTTTCACATACTGTCCCTTTTAAGGGAATCGAAGGGATCTGCAAATAACGCTGTGTACTTTTTAGTTGCTATGTACTTTCAGTATTAATACTAGGATTGAAGAAATTTTTGAAAAGCAATATGTAAATACGTTCATGTTAATGTTGATGTCTGCCTTCATGTTAATACCTACCGATTTGGGAGTTGGGGAAGTTACTGTTGCGGATTCAAGGCGTAACCAGAAAGAAATTGAAC
>WYDF02003211.1:0-14019 GCA_009867245.2 Adranes taylori
TTTTCAAAATATTGAAAAATAATTAGTAGGTCTAAATAATAAGACTTGTCAGGAACACTTATTTAGTAAACTAAATAACTCTTACAGTAACTAAATAACACTTGTAGTAACTATACATAGAGTAGTAACACTTCTTTATCTATAGTAACACTTATTTACTCGTATGTTACAAAATGTTTACCAAAATAACACTTATTTAACAAAGTAAGTAAAACAGTAAATAACATTTGTAATCAAAGTAATTAACACTTATTTATATAAAGTAATATTTACCTTTTCGTGTCTGTAACAAATTTTTATTTTCAAAATATTGAAAAATAAATAGTAGGTCTATATAATAAGACTTGTCAGTAACACTTATTTAGTAAAGTAAATAACACTTGTATACAAAGTAGTAACACTTCTTTATGTAAAGTTACACTTAGTTTTTCGAATGTTACAAATTTTTTACCAAAATAACACTTAATTAACAAAGTAAGTAACACAGTAAGTAACACTTGTAATCAAAGTAATTAACACTTATTTATATAAAGTAACATTTACCTTTTCGTGTCCGTAAGAAATATTTGTTTTCAAAATATTGAAAAATAATTAGTAGGTTTACATAATAAGACTTGTCAGTAACACTTATTTAGTAAACTAAATAACACTTGTATACAAAGTAGTAACAGTTCTTTATGTAAAGTAACACTTAGTTTTTCGTATATAACATAATTTTTAACAAAGTAAGTAACACTTGTAAACAAATTAGTTAGCAATTACTTATATAAAGTAACACTTACTTTTTTGTGTCTGTAACAAATTTTTCATTTCAAAATACTGACAAATAATTTGTTGTTCCACGTAGTAATAATTCTGAATAACTCTTGTTTAGCAAAATAAGTAACACAGTAAATAACACTTGTAAACATGGTAATTCACACTTGTTTATGTAAAGTAACACTTTTGCTTTTGCGTATCTGTAATATATAATAATTTCAAAATATTGACAAAGAATTAGTTGGCCCACGTAGTACCACTTGTTTAACAAATTAAGTAGTAGTTGTAAACAAAGTAGTTGACATTTGTTTATATAAAGTAACACTTGCATTTTAGTATTTGACAAAATTTTTAATTTCATAATATTGAAAAAGAACTTGTTGTTCGATTTAGTAACACTGGTTTAATAAAATAAGTAACGCTTATAGATAAAGTAAGTAACTCTTCTTTATATAAAGTAACACTTTTACTTTTTCGTATCTATTACAAATTTTTAGTTTCAAAATATTAACAAAGAATTTGTTGTTCCACGTAATTAGACCTATAAATAACATTTGTTTAAGAATGTAAATAACACAGTAAACACAGTAACTTGTAATCAAAGTAATTAACACTTATTTATATAAAGTAACATTTACCTTTTCGTATCCGTAACAAATATTTGTTTTCAAAATATTGAATAATTATTAGTTGGTCCGTATAATAACACTTGTAACACTTGTTTAACAAAGTATGTAACACAGTATGTAACACTCGTAAGCTGCGTAACACTTGTAAACAAACCTCTTTACTTTCTAACAGATCTAGCTCGTAGATTTTTTAAACTCTTGTTAGAACATAATAACATAAACACATAGTATGACTGCAAAAAGTGTTCCAAAGTGTAATGTTTTTTTAGCACTGATGATGAGCTACTTGAAGGCTCGAAACGTTTGCTGATTTGTTTTTTTCAATAAAACCTGATGTCCAACTATCGATGATTTTCATTTGATACATGTAATTAATGTAATTAAGTGTGTTTATAAGTGTCACTAACTCTAAGCGGCTTTGCCTTAACTTTTAGTAGTTAAAATTATTCTTTCTAAATGTATTAAATTAATTTCGAAATTACTAAACCTTGCATTATATCTCTAGTGTTAAAGTTTTTTGTATTTAAAGTGTAGTTTTGTAATAAATTAAATTCAAACAACTTCAGTTCTTTAAATTTTATTATAATTCCGATACAAAGTTCATAAACAACCGTTACTCGGCCACAGAATTATAATTCTAGTACCCATTAATGTCAGGTTTAATTCTACTAGGTCTTTAAGATGTGTAGCCAGCTGTACGTTCTTCTCATATATCTTCAGTCGAAATTTTTTTTTTCTTTATTATATTATTTTTTTTATTTTTTATTTTATTTTTAAGTATATTTTTTATATATTAATCTTTATATTTTTATACATCTATTAATTTTATTTTACAGAATAAATATTTACAAACTTGACAACACACCTTGGAACCAAAGTAGTTTTTTAGTCTCGAACCAAACCGAGCCATTCTTACGACTAATCTTAAGTAATGCACAGATGTTTTTCAATTCACAAACAATAAAAGATTTAAAGAAAAGTAGAAAAAAATACGACGTTTTATTAACAGAGTATGGAGGATTTGATTACACTTATAGCTTTGGCCATTACTTTCGTATTCCTGTAATATCATTTATTACAAATATGGACCGAATATTTGTAGATAATGGAGTTGGAAACCCAGATGTGTTAAGTAGTCATTATCGCTTACCAAAAGCACATAAGTATACATGGTGGAGTAGAATTTTAGCGTTAGTAATAAAATATTACAAAAATTTCTGGTAAATATTATTTTAAAGCACTAAGGGTGGGGCAAGTGTGACCGTTTTTTTGTATAGTGAAAGTTTATGCTTTATTTCAAAATAGAATGAAGTATATGATAAGTGCCAAAAGATCCATCCTTTTGGTTTTATGTTCTATCTTCAACAGGACCATCTTTTGAGGATCACACTAGGATCATATTTATTATCGGAAATCGCTAATCTATTGAATGGGTAAATACCACCTCTTCGAACACCACTGGCAATTACTTCAAGATTTATCATTTTCCAGGTGATCCCCAAAAATATATGAAATACCTTCTTAGGTATTAACATGTCAGAATATTTCTGTTGCTACTCACAAAGTTTTTGATCCCACTTATCTTTAAAAGATTTAAAGATCGAAAGGTCTAGAGGCTGCAATAAGTGAGATGTGTGTGGTGGAACTTTTAAAATACATCTATCGTGTTCTATGGCAAGTTCTGTAATTTTATCCATAACATGTGCAGCATGAGCACCATAAAGGAGTAATACTGGACGCTCCAGACCCAAGGCAGGTAACAGAGTATTTTTAATGTAATTGAGGAGTATTTCGTTTGTCATCCATTCTTTTTGGGCTCTGGGAGTCATACTGGAAGAGCTTGGTTTTGGTTCTGGAATCCAGCTTGTCAAAATATTGAGTTCCTTGAAAACGACCATTAATGGGGCCTTCCATCCTATTGCATTGACTGCTTCCGAAAAGGTAGTATTTTCTTTGGAACTTTCAGCTCTTATCCGTTTACAAGATATTTTAAACACCAACAATTTTAGTTATGGTCAGTGCAAACACTGAATTCAGTCAAGTTCCAAATTTGTCCTGTTTTAGCAAAGAAATCTAGTTGAGCTAAAGTATGATGAAGTAAGTCAAAGTTTTCATTTATAATGAATCGATCAGTCATTTCTTTACGGCTGTATTCAACGGCTTAAAGTTTTTTAACAGATAAGCCATGTCTATTTTTAAAATTCAAAAACCAATCTCCTTCTCGTTTATTTTTTTTTATATGGAGTTTTTAAATTGTTTTGTGAAAGAAATATTTCAATGCACTGAAATACTTTTTTTCTGCCCGAAACATGAGACCGACCCCTCATGGTTCGACTATTTTTAAATGATTAGCGAGTTTTTTCTCCACCTCGGTAAGCAACGCCTGTAGTCTTCCTCCAGTTTTACTTTTCTTTCCTCGTCGCCAATAATTTAGCAGTTTAACGTACTGTATGGTATATTATAAATTCGAACAGTTTGTCTTGTCGAGAAAGGAACACGCTTTTCATGTTGTCATCCTACTCTAATGCTACTCCATTGAATAACTAGAGTCTCGGCTCGACTTATTTTTATACTTTAGAACCATTTGTAACGTGACATGACCCCTGCTCGGCATGTTAAAATATATAACTTTCTCTGCTAAAAGGGTATCCTAGTGTCACAAAATGGCGCAAACCAATATCTTAATAGTTGAGAATCCGTGAGACCGCACGCTGGAACTGATGTTCTTGTCACTTCGGTCCTCAGTAGCGTACTGGGAGCTCAAGTAGTTTTCAGTTGGTGAATAAACCAAGGTTCTGGTTCTAGCTGGCCAGCTGTAATAAACTTATCTACTAATAAGTGAAACAGCATTAAAGATTTGACAAAATCGTGTATTTTCTTCACACAAAATATAAACAAAGAAAGAAGATATTAATGCATCATCAAATAAAAGGAATATCAATATTAAATCAAATCACTGTCGTAATAATGGCGGTTAAATAAACAAAATATTAAATTCAAGCGGATTTAATAAAACGGTGCAAACGCATTAATAATAATAATCAAAAGCGGTGCAAATGAATATAGCGGTGCATTCACAATTATACGACAAATGCGGTGATAGAATAATCAGACGATAATAATACAGAAAGCATGTAACAAGGCAGTCAATCATACAACGGGAGGGCGGAGGTAAATATCATTGCGCAATATCTATAACGGATAGCGTAGGAACTCTCGGAGTTTGCTACTAGTTACAACAAAGTTCTCGTGAACATAAGTGTTAATGTCACATGAGCCACCCAAACAAACCCTGTGCACCTAAGTTAGCTTTGGGTGTACTCTAGCTAAAATGGAATCACTACCGATTACTGTAAAACACCTTGTGAACATAGGTGCCACTGTAGCCTGAGTATCAACACTAACCCTCGTGAAGGTAGGCTAGCATTTTAATGCAGGTAGCGGAAAAATAAATCACTATAGGTTACAATAGCACCCGTGTGATCATATGTATCACTGTCACTTGAGCATCAACATCTCACCGTCGTTAACAACTAACCCTCGTCAACGTAGGTTAGCGTTCGAGACACTAATGTACAGGAGATAGGTTAGCGACATGGTAGAAGGAGAGATAAAGCTATTCAAAATACATGCGTAACACAATCAAGCACTATACTATAGGAAACCGCTCACCAAATATATTATTATGCCGGCGACTGTCGCTCTGTCCGGTGTCTCGGCATGGCTAGGTAGATTCGGCTTGGCTGCCTTGGCTGGTCGCTCTACTGCTAGCTGCTGTTGGACGCTCTGTCCTAGAATTTGCAAGGAACTGATTTTACATGCTTATAAATCTCGCTTTTAGAGACGCAAGCCACACGCAAGCTTTATTTCCGTGGTACGGTCCATTCACATAATCCTATTGAACTCTTGGTCGTATCCCCAGCATATGAGTCCACATAACGTACAACTCCACTCTTAATGATTTTCTTACGGATTTCAATAGAAACAACGAGCTATCAGAAGCAGCAATTTATGTGGCAGCAGTAAACTGCAGGATAAATGCGATATATTACGCCAGCTTATTTATTATAATAGCAAACGCCGGGTTAAATAAATCTATCATCTCGTTTTCTGATTCATAAGCTCGGATAGACATTCAAATGTTCCCCACTCTCATACGTATCAAACGAAATATTTACTTCAGAGACAATATGTTTTATTATTTACAAACTAACATTGCAGGCAATAGCTATCTTTCTCTTACTTGTATTCTATAGTATAGTCTGTCTGCATCAAACGTAGCGCCAACATTTTATTATAATTTATCAATTACATGTGTTTACATATAATATTATTTCTATTTAGTATTAAGGTTGGCGTTACCAAATGATTCATTTAATCTTTTCCCATGCGCAGATTGGACAACTATTATTGATTTATTATGATGGATTATATAATTCTATTGCTTTAATCTTGTCTCGTAACAACTTTGTTACACATTACATAAAATTTCTGAAATAAGAAATAAAATTGACCTTTCTGAAAAGTGCAATCACATTCAAGCATTGTGTTGAGTGCACTACGCTTCCTGTGCTTTTGTTTGTCGCAAGTGTAAACCTTAAATTTCTACGAAATCTTAAAAAATTGGTCTTCGTTGTTTGGAGGAAACTACGAGCTTAGTTTACTCTGGCGTTCACGAAGAAGCCGAAGCGTGGGCTGATTGCCATGAGGAGATGCATAATTCTCTGTATATCTTTGATGTTGTGAGCTATTACCACGGTGTCGTCTGCATAGAGAGGGTTGCTGATTCTATTACCGGACTTCATCTTGATCCCTATATTGGTGCCTTCAAGTGCTTCTCTGAATATAGTTTCAGAATAAAGGCTGAACAGAAGGGAAGATAGAACGCAACCTCGCCATACACCTTTTCGTATTGCCATTTTTTAAGACGCTGTGACGTTTCTGATAATAGATATATCCAATTTTCATTTCTTGGGTGTCTTCGACGTCAGTTCCCGTTGGGAGCGTCGCACTTTCTATCCTCTCTTACATCGCTGGCTTACATTTCTCCTAGTTTCAGGAATACTGATGTCGATGCGTCTTTTTTTTTTCTATATGGGGTCGTAATTTTCTATCAATAATCCATTTAATATGCCTCTGGAAAGCAGCAAAGCTATACACGGTGTGATGAAGGATCTATATAGGGGATGAATTATATAGGAATTAGTAAGATTGTCTGCAAAATTGTATTGTCATCAGACCAAGGATAAATTAGCAAAGAAAGCTAAAGGAGTAAAGCAAAAGGTTGTTGATAGAAAGATTTTGGCGCAATAATCCTCAAACTTTGTAGGGAAATAATGTGGAGTCATGATATCTGTTTCATTGCTCACAACACCCAACACCACCAATGTAACAGGTAATTTTGTTTTCATGACTACTCGTACATTGGACTCTTGGAATTTATATACGATTTCAGGACTTGTGCCATCCTTATGCTTTTGCCTTGTTGGTATGACGAGATCAGGATCATGCATCTTCTCTATATTATAAACTACGTAAAGGGAAGTCCGCAATTTCCTTAGCGGTTTCCCTATGTGCAGTCCAGAAATTATGGCTGCTCTTATATTGTATTCCTTTGACATGACGAATACTATTGTGTTCGTTAAGATACAGATGGTCTAATAACCGTCTTTAAGTGCAACAAGTAAGTCTTCGGTCCCATAATTTTCCATACCTATGTCTTAGAACTGCAAAAGTTATAACCATTCTGTCTATTATTCTATTAATTTGCAGGTTCCGGGTAAGTTTGGAATCGAGTATTACGCCAATGTATTTACTTCCCCATTAAGCAGTATTTGTATCCCATCACGTTTTAGACTACCTAAACCGTCGAGATTCCTTCTTCTGGTAAATTGTACAACCTATGTTGTTCCTGTACTAGTGTACAGGAAATAATGCTAACTTATGATCACCTTAGAAACAAAACTTCAGGATTAATAAGGAAAAGTGTGAAATTAGGGGATGCATAGTTATTGCCAATTTTTCGCGCGCATCCTGTATTCTTATTATCATATAATTTTATTATCATATAATTTTAGGTACTCTTCAAATGTGGTACCTGCATTAGACAAGCAAGTAACGCAATTCTTTGGTCCAGGCATACCAAGTATATCCAGGCTTATTCGAAATTCAAGTTTAATATTTGAAAACACCCATTTTTCAATCAGTTATTCTACGCCAACTGTGCCAAATTATATACCAATTGCTGGCTTGCATATTGATAAACCAGAATCGCTCCCACAGGTAAGTTTTCTATAACGATAATATTATCATCACCTACTTAAACGATGCTAAGACAAGATTTGGCCCTTCAACACTTGATCCACGTTAGTTTATTCCTTAATTAGATGTGGCCAGATGTATAGTATATTAAATAATATATATTTATAATCTAATTAACTTAGATTTTCCTATATTAGAATTATGTAGAATCTACTAATAAGCACACAGAATTATTAATCAGAATCTAGCAGCTGCTTCATGGCGCATGTAGAAATCAGTCTTGCATTTTCTCACGTAGGCATCTCAATTATTATATATGCACTACATATAGGTATATGAAAGATAGAGGATTCATATTTTGACAACTTAATTATGTAGGTGACTTTGCGTTAGTTTAGTTTTTGTTCTCAATTCATTTTAGTCGCGTAACTATCGCTTCAGCTTTAAGCTTTTAGTTCCGCTATAATAATAAATAAATGTACTACCTTGTGTTTATTCAATTAATATAATAATAGTATATTAAAAGTAGATTTCAAAATAAAATTGTTATTAAGGAATTAAATTGTTCTAAAAACAAATTAAATTCCTTCAATTATAAATTGTTGACTTTAAATTAAATTCAAAAGATAATCGGCATATAATTTAATTAGTGTAATTCCAAAATAGAGTTTTTAACCTTTTTTAAAACACCCACCTCTTCAGCTGAATTATAATTCCTTAAACAGTGGATCTCTTAGATAGTTGATTTTTGGGCCGATTGATTTCTTTTTCTGTAATTATTATTTTATATTGTTTTAAAAGTATTTAGGTAAGGACTAAATATTGAAGTTCTAGTTTTCCTACAGAATCAACTTACTAGGCCGCCTATGTTCCCGGGAATAAGTTTAAATTAGGCTATGTTATATGTATTCGAGGTATGATCAGATAATTCTCGGAATTTTTAAATTTCGCTGATTGTTGGAGTCTAACTGTCAAGTTTTTGTTGTTATCTTAGTGGTCGATATTTCCTCAAACGTATATTGACAACTACTGTCATTGCTAGCTGTCAATAAGTTACTTATGTTTTGGCGTCACGGTGATTTTTCACTTTTGGCAAAATGGAACACACAGAATTTGTTACCAATAATGTTAAGTTCCATATCATTTAATTTCACACGACATGATATCCTGCGACTTTTTTCTGTTCTCGAAGATGAAAAAACACCACGAAACAGAGCATGACAGAATCGCTAAAGCAATTAAACACCATATTTAAAATGCAATTTCAAACTTGCTTCAAAGAGTTGAAAAATGCTAGAAGAAGTGTATTATGTCCAATGGCGATTACTTTCAAGGGGCAATGCTAACATTGAGGGATAAATTATTATTATTCGAGAAAGATGATACCTCGTATTTCATATTGTTCAATACGTTGAACAGGGAATTGTTTGGAGACTGCAGATCCCTCAAATATGCAGGCTCCATTTCATTACTAGCCGAAATATTTAATTTGTTAAACAAATTTTACATTGTCAGGTTCTTAAAAATGTTTATAATAATTTAATATTCTATTTGTAATAAATATTTAACAGGAATGCAATTAAACTTTCCATTGACATAAAAATAAATATAAAATTTCCCTAGTTACATAAGAGGATTTTTTCTTTGAATGAGTATAGTTAAATCTGAGTAGGCTCAACACATAGAAATTGTATGCAAAGTATTTTTTTTTTGCACGCGAGTATAGATTGATTTTCCATCGACACAGTTTAAATTCGATTAAAGCAAACACTTATATACTTTTTAGAGATTTAAAAATGCGAACGTAATTACTTTCTTTCTTGAATAGTACACAAGTACTGGAGAGAAGAATAAAAGCGACTACTAAGGGTTTAGAATTTAAACTTGAGAATTATAAACAAAAGGCGTAAAGTGTGTTTTGTTTTAAATAACGTTTTCAAGACTATAAGTGGTCTGCTGCCTGCGCATAAAAGACGGGATTTTCCCTGCTCACCAAAGCTATCGGTTGCGAAAACAGTACATCTTTCTGTAACTAGTTAACTGTCTATTTCCCTCCTGCTCTAAAGTCGAAAGTTTTCTAAAAAGTACTAGAACGATTCTCTTGCAGCGAGACTGTTTTGCAGTCCCAATACCGAATCAAACCGAAAGATTACGGGAACTAGGGAATCAAGCCTAGTTTTGATTTAAAATTAAATTTTTTAGAACTGTAGACATTGTCTTTAGCGTTTTAAATATGTAGCCATTTCTACCGTTAAAATATACAGTTCAGGTAATCTCTAAACATGTTTAATTGAATTGCATAATTTGTTTTCAAACCAGTGGAGCTATCTAGACGATAAGCACTGCAGTGATTATACTCCAAGATAGCTCCGCGAAAGCATTAAGATGTAATGTATCAAGGTGCACGTTTAGAGGATATCTGGAGAATGCGAATCAAGGTTCCCATACTCTTAGATATCTCCAAAAACTGCATATAAGAATAGTTGCATTTCAAGTGGGGTTATCTGGAGGATAAGCCCTACGTGATATACCAAAAAGGTGTTTGACATTCTGACAATAAATATATTACGTTGCAACGCAACAGTAACAAATTTCATTTCCAGTTTCTAGATCTTCTATTATATTAATCAAATTGAACATGATTCGTCAAAAATATAGGGAATGTCGGAGGACAAGGACCACGTCAAATGTTTTCCATACTCCCAGATATTTCCGCATTAATATGTTATTTCATGTATCACATTGTGATGATATATATTATTCATATATAAAATTCCATAGATAAATTATTTAAAAATTTTATTATAAAATTTGCAAAAATAAAACATCCTCTTAAAACCTCTTAATAAAGAATTTCCTTTAACGCAAGCAAAGGTAGTACAAATTAATAATGAAGTGATGTAATTAGACTAATATAGGTAACATACACATATCGATTGCATGTTCATATATTAGAATCTTAAAACAAGATGTTACATTAGCGTCTGAACTTGCAATTTTATATTACTATACAAAGTCCATCTTTACCTAATAACATATCATGTAATGACATACAAATGTGTTAAAGGTCTAAACGCATATGCAAAAAGACATACAATTAATTGCTGATTGTTTATGATTACGTAGTTTAAGTTCAATATATAACCTTAACTAATTATTAATAAACCGAAACTTTAAACTTGGACGTTACGCTGCGTGTCACATTATTGATCACCCGCTGTTCCAGAATTAAGGTACTCCAAATATTTGCTCGTATTTAATTTAATAAATACGGTATTCTATCCAGCAAGTATTAATTCTAGCTTCACTAAGCTCATACTTAAATACTCAAATCTCCAAGGGATCAACTGCCTGACTTCCTAAATACATCAAAATTAAACAAGTCAGTCTTTCATGTTTCCATATCAGATCCCAACCCTGTCTTTTTACTGACTTGCTTTTATGATGTTACTCATACTTTTAACAAAAATTTAATTTGGTAATTATTTTAGGGTTTAGAGAACATTGTCAGTTCAGACGCCAGTCCAAATGGTGTCATTCTATTTAGTTTAGGAACTATATTAGATTTAAAATTATTGAATGCTACAAAATTACAGAACATATTCTCCTCTTTTGGAAAAATCAAACAAACAGTTTTACTCAAAGGAGACGCAAAAGAATTGATGAAAATATTTGTAATTCCAAGTAATGTACATATCGAGGATTGGATACCCCAATTAGATGTTCTATGTAAGAATATGTTTGTATCACTAGCCATTTATACTTGTTTCTGATTTGAACATAATTTTAGGTCATCCGAACACAAGACTCTTTATTAGTCATATGGGTATATTTAGTGTTCATGATGCAATTTATTGTGGTGTACCCCTATTAGGCATACCATTGTTTTCAAATCAATTTAGTAATGCCTTGAGTGCTGAATTTAATCAGTATGGACTATCCATATCGTGGGAAGCATTTAGTACAGACGAATTTCTTCAGTCAATCCATACTTTACTTCACAATCCACAGTAAGTTTATATTTATGTCATAGAGGAGGTGGTAATGTGGGATGTGGTGGTAAACTAGGAACTGGTAACAACTTGAGATATAAAGATAACGTTGCCTTAGTTTCGGTCTCCTACCACCAGTGTTTGTCTAGTTGTCAATTTTTCGTGTTTCGTTATCGTGTTTTAAGATGTCTAGACGTTTTTCCAACAATTTTATTCATCTCCGGACATGTTTTATGTATTCATAGACCTTTTTCCAAGAACTAATTCCATAAAAACGTGTACTCTTACACGTGTAATCTTCCAATAATCTTGCAATATTCTTTCTGAAGTTGCAACCTTTCTAAAGAGATTGAAGAAAACTGAGAAAAATATATCTTTTTGATGGAAAAACAATTCTGTGAGCTTACTATAAATGATATCAGACGGATGGCATTCTAGTTAGCGACATGAAATGGCATTGTTAACCTTTTGAAGGGCGACGTAGCAGGACGTACTTGTTCGAACACTCTCTGTGCAGATATGATAATCTTTCACTTAGGACACCCACATCTATTGCTCGTGTTTTAAGATTTGGCAAGATCAAAGTGTAAGCCTTTCTTGATGTATTAGAGGAAACAGTGCACAAACACATGTATCCTTCAAATCGGATATATAGTGTAGATATAACTGGGTTGTCAATTTAACAAAGCAAAATGCCCAAAATTGTAGGCTTGAATATAAAATGACAGATTAGAGCTCTCACGACGGCTGAAAGAGGTCGTACACTTGTCACATTGATTCCTTATTTAAGTGCGAGCGATGTTTCCCCTATACCTATTTTCCACGAACCAACTGGTCCAGGCAACTAATGAAAGGAGCTCCCCGTGGGTCAATTGGTGACCTCAGTCCCAGTGGTTCGATTCAAAGCTATCTTTTCACTAATTGGTTTACTTATTTTATTTAATTTATTACACCATCTCCAATGTTGTTCATCCAATCTTGCAGAGTCTCGAGCCTTGTTCATTCTTGATGGGCACTATTCATACACTAGAATTTTGAAAGTTGTGTTAAATACACGAGCTCATGTAACTATCATTTGCTTGCTCCCGCACAAACTATAATCCTTAGATAGGAAATTTATGGGACGATTTAAATCCTACTACGTTAAATAAATTAGACAATGTTTGAGACAAGTGTTTCAGGGTGATTACCGAACAACAGCAATCATTGCTGTTGTTAGTGATTTTCATGCAACTGGTATTTGCCCAATAAATAAATCAGTCTTCTCCGAAGCTGACTGCATTGAAGCAGAAAATGGCAACGCTTTAAAATAAAATGGAGATAATTCTGATGATGAGGTTGTCAGGCTTGCTACTTTGATACATGGAGGGCAATAATTTGAAGATTCACCTGGACCAAGCACAAATGCAGCACTTGCAACCCCAAAACAACAAAAAGACAAATTGGAAACTATTCAATGAAATGTTGTAGTGATTTGGCGTATTCATATTCAATTAGAAAAGAAACCAGTATACGAAATTCCAAAATGTGTTTTCTTCATTTTCTTAACTCAAAATTTACTCCGGTCCAAACGTTACTTCGTATTCAAACTCGTTTATAATGATCAAAAGGCTACTCTAATTGGTTGCAACATTTAAGAATTTGCTGCTAAGGAAGAAGTCGTAGCAAGTTAGCTATATCACTTGAATAAGGGATCTTTGTTAGATCCGAAATTTGAATTAATGAAGAAAATAAAAAATGTTGGAGTTTGATACACTGCTTACTTTTCTACTTGAAATATAAAATTGTTTGAAGCAACAAAAACTATCAAAGAAAGATCAATAGTAAAGAAAATGAGAAAAGAACAAAATTAGAAAAAAAAGTTAAGGAAGGATAAAGAGAAGGATAAAGAGAAGTTCAGATGATGAAGACTTTCCAAAAATCAAAAATAGAGGTTTGCTCCTTTTTTACCATTTTAATATTTTTGGAAAAGAAGAACATTTAGATTTAGAATAATGTCGATATATTTCTGAAAAAAAATGTTGTAAGTTGCAATCATTCAAACTATGGAGGAAATGTGACGCCTCTAAGACAACATTTCCCATTTTACCACCTTCTCCTGTACACAATAATGATGTATTTAATGAGAATGAAATCATGCGGTTGTTAGGTTACGCGGATGATATAATGTGTTAATGTAGTAAACATCGCGATGTTAATTGGAGATGAATACAGAAAAATAGGGCATGGTATGTAAAAATAGGGCGAGGAATAGTAGATTGTGAATGTATGGAGATGTTTGAATGATAGTGGAATGGAAGATTTAGTAAGAGGGATGAATAAGATATGGAAAGGAGAGGTATGTGTGCCGGATGAATGGAAGAGAGGTGAAATAGTGC